>NEWO01000280.1:106823-121068 GCA_003013225.1 Phalaenopsis aphrodite | reverse complement strand
AGCTACCCCAAAGAGGTCTAGTCAGTAGAATAGCCCACAATGCTCCTGCATTTTAAGATTGGTCTTCAATCTTGAATCAAATAAAGCTTTAAAGGTGGTTTTCTGAGCGGCAGCAACAAGCTCCGCAAAGGATAAGATATAAATCACCCCAACAATGAGTCTCGTAGCATCAACAAGGTCCACCAAAGTTTTAGCGAAAGGTGAGACCTAATTGAGGCAATAATCCAGCCAACCAAATGAGACATTGAAAAGTGTAAGATGTGAGTCGGGCAACGACATGTAAGGTAACAAAGGCAGCCTACAACAACAGTATAGACGTCTAATCGATGTCCTAACAATAATCAGACCGAAAATGTCATGCATCAAAAAGTCAGTCTCAAAACTCAATGTGGATAAAGCTCTTATGGTGGTTTTTGCCCAGTAATGACAAGCTATGTGAAGGGTACGAAAAAAATCACCCCAATAGTGAGTCTTGGTGGTTACTCATGCTAAGGCAACGACACGATCTGCTTATGTTCTGATGAAAGATGTAGGCTGATAAAGCCTACAATCTGACCAAGCAGATGAGACAGACAGTGTAAAACTTTTATCGGGCTGTGCTAAATAAAAAAAAATGACTGATGAACTCTCTCAAGGTTCGAGTCATCAACCAATACCAACGTTCATCTCCATGTAGTTTTCACAAGGAAATAACACAGTAAAGGTAAAACAATAAGAAGATACAAAGGTATGAAAAAACATACAAGTCTTTTTTTTTATATAGAAGATGTCGTTTATACAAATATCTTCACAAAAGTTTTCCTAAGAAAATTTATAAGTTCTGACAATCAGACTGGAGAACCCTCTGTCACTTCTGACGTCTGAATCGTCGCAGAAGACCCCTTAGAAATGGTATAAAGAGCACCAAATTCATCTATGTTTGCAAACATCAGGTCAACCAATTCTAACTAAATAAATTGTTCTATTGTTGTGATGTTGCCAACTCGAAGCTGTTAGCCCTGAATCTTTTCCTACCGCATGTAAAAAGGAAGCATCTAAATAAACTTCTCCTTCATCTACATCGTCGTCATATGTGCCTTCAACTCTTAGTTCTCTTGTTGGGCAATTGGTAGAAGATATGAGAGAGTGACAATTTCCTCCTTTATTCCTATCATCTACCTCTCGGCTATCATCCTTGCTTCTCACTCTTTTTAGCAAGCTTGGCTGAGATCTAAACCCTTTCTGAGGTGGCAACTAACTTCAAATTGGCCCAGTCTAGTGCCATCGATTGGACCCATGCCTTTAGGTGACAGTGATCGACCTTCTTGTAAAGTATGGGTTGCTCAAGTGCCCAGAAAGACTTTGTAAAAGTGTGTGACTAGATCAAGTCCACAAAGGCAAACAGGTTGACATTGTTAGATGACCTTACTTACTTTACCCCTGGTTCTCAGAGGGAATCCAGTCAATTGAGGAACCCTTTCTCTTTTTTTTATAAGAAAGAGCGGTTGGAGGATTCAACTTAGCACCGACAGCTTACCTTCTCTAATTGGTACTTCCCTAGAGACCTCGCCTTCAGAACTGTCTCAGACTCGGTCTGGGAATTAGACGTGGGTTGACTGGCCTTGCTATGGTCATATAAACAAATGAATGAAGGATCATGGTGAGGTAAAGCCTGCAGTTCTCTCGCCCGTTCCTCAAAAAATTCTTCAACCTCACTCTTTTCTAAGTGATCAGATGGCCCCTAAGATTGTTGTCGACCCTCGCTTGATGTAGCTCCATCCAGCAGATATGTATAAAACTTAACATCAGTTGAATGTCTCCTTGCAATAATCGTTACTTCATCAATGGAAACAAATCACCAGAGTGGTTATGTAAATAAATAAAAGAAAGTCTTCACCTACTTACTGACTAAATCAACATGGGCCTCAAATGACCTTCTTTCGGTTTTGGTAACTTCTTACCCAAGAACTCGATATGCCCAAGTTTGAGCTTTTTCCTTCTTCCTAGCCATTCAAATAGTAGCTTCAAACTCCTGCTTAGCTTCTTCAATGTTAGAGGTAGCTAACAAGTCTGTTATCATTCTGCTAAAAATTTTAGGGTACAAAACCCTATTCACAGTCTTTAGATTAATGTACTTGGGAACTAAGAGCAGGTATCCATCAATATCAACCCCATTGATCTTGGAGAAATTTGTACCCTTCTTCCTCTTGAAGCAATCACCAGTTGACACAATTCTATTGCCCCAACTCTCAGTAGATGATGCAATAAAAAAATTATAATTATAGTTCTTAAGCTCATTTCTCAAGCTAGAAAATTAGAACTGACAGACTATCCCAAATTTTACATATATGACAGCCTCCACTTGGAAAGAAAACATGTAACTGAATAAATTAATCGACCGTTGGATCCTGTTTTGTCGATAGAAAACAATATAGTTCATTATTACCACGATGGAGCTCAAATTGATCTTGTGTTGGAATGACCTCATATCGATTCAAAATCACTCTAAGCACCTGGCACAAGGGTAGCCATAATCAATATCGTAGCTGGTCTCTGTAGACCACCTAGTCTTTACTGAACCTATTGGTCTCCCTCTCATTCGGGCGAGTGGCTTTTAACCTATTGGTTGAGTCAAAGACAAAGGCCTCTTCCATAAAAGCATTCTCGGATGGAGAAAAGATTGATCCCTCGGTCGCAGCTATCAAACCAAAAATCTAGGAAGTTCACTTTAGAGCCATCAAAAAATTATCGAAAGAAAATTAATAAAAAAATGTTGAATAGAGGAAGAAAAATCGAGCAATTGAACTCAGAGGTAAAATACAACAAGCACATAAATGAATACCTCAGCCCAAATTTATACAAACCCAATGAAAGATGAAATGCCACATGAGGATTTAAACATAAAATGTTGCATCAACACAAAAATTGAGAATAAAAGGAAAAAATAAAATATTTTATTTCGATAATATGGTATTTACACTCAATTTTTAATCCGACAATAGATATTTTACAAATGGGTCCTCGGGTGTCTCAGTCAGACCAAACCTTTCCTAATTAGCCTTCTACACAACATTTGACCAATGGGCTAAAATTGGTTCACTCAATTAGTCTCAAAATGAACCCTTTGTAGAGGATCATCTTCTGGAGCTCAAAAGCTTCTTGATGAAGATCAGTTGCCTCCCTTCGCTTCTTCTACATCACCGAATCAAGATCCTCCTTTCGCCGAGCCCAAGCAGCTTCCATCTCATCAAAGCAATGAATCAAGGTTGTCAGAGACATCTGATGTCTCTTAGTCATTAGCGGTGGCTGACCACATTCTCTCGCTGCCGACCTACATTTTTAGCGTAGGAGCGGCACCACAATCGAATTTTGGCTGTCACCAATAATTGACAAACCTCCAATCTAAATGTCCTCTTTTATAAGAAAAAAAACTAATGATTAAAAAATAAAAAACCAAGTAAAAAATAAATGAAAATACATACCCATGATATGATCCTCCTTTGACCAAGTAGCCTCACCTACATCCAACAATGAAAATTCATAAGCTGGTTTTGTCTTTCTTGTCGGCTGATCAACCCCACCAACTCTCGATGCACTAGTAAACAAAGGAATACTTGTAGCCTCTGGCTAACCCATAACCTTAGCAGGAGCCTTTGTTGATGGGCCAGCTGTCGAACCACCCGACTCCTTCCTTGTACTGGGCTGAATCATCTCAAAAGTCGCCCAAATTGAATCTGATGACTCTGCCTCCACTCACTCCGATGGTTTTGGTTTCTTAGCAATTCTTGTCTCCCACTTCTTTTTCCTTGGCTTGCCTTTTGTCCGATGTTGCTTCTTTACTCTAAGGGCAATTAACATCTTTGCTCGAGTGATAGGTTTAAGCACCGAATCAGATTCTTTCTTAAAAAGAACAACATAAAAGCCAAGAAAATGTAGGGACAGACTCGAGTTACTGATAACCGTCCACCATGCGGTCATGGGCACAAAAAATTAGGGAGGCTAATCTTTCATTAAATTATGACAATTAAAATTCAATGTTTTTGCATTAAAATATTATCTTTATTAATTAAAATTGTCACTATTAAATAGTAAGAAAATTAAAGAACTTAATAGGTACACTAAAAAATGATCTACACGAATATTAAGAAAATCTAATGGTTTAAATTAAAAGAGATAAATTGGGATCATCCTTTTAACAAAAAGATATAGGTACTCATGTGGTCGATCAAATGAAGATCATTAGCCGACTGGCATCTAGCTGACCGAAGAGATGACTACCGACCATAGGACCGTCGATCGACTGAAGGCCAATCTAATGAACAAAGCGCCACCCAGGCCGACTAGAAGTAGACAGTCATACCAACAACCGAACAAAGGTCTACCACCCACATCAATCTCACAAGTATTAATGTGAAACTCTCTCAACAACTCTCCCAAAGATCTTTACAGATCACCAAGAAACAAGCAAGACAATCGACCACTCTAGAGCCAACCGATCATCCTAAGGTCAATCGGCTACCACCCTCAAAGACAATTGACTTTCAGAGAAAATAACTACAGGTATCCAGACAAGATAGATAACTGACACAAGCTCGATCAACAAGCTCAAAGACTTGCAGACCAAAAGGTCAAGACACAAAAAGATACATATGTAATATTCCGCCTTTGACCTTCTTTCTTCTATAAATATGTGGTTTATAGCTTGTATTAGAGGTTTTATTGGCCTTTAGAGTTTTGCCTTTTTAGGCATTTGTCTCTTTAGACTCCTCACTATAGACCCAATCTTTTAGGGAGATCCCTCTCCCCTTCTCTCCCGTAGCATCCTAATTACAATACATAAAATGACTCACGGATCCTGGAAATAAACCAGTTCACCCCTATAGGGCAAGTCTATGTGTGCTCTTTCATTCGTTTTTTTTCTCTTCATCTCTCTTTCAACTTCCCCCTAAAGATTTCTACCGCTTTAATCATTGAGCATGCCTCAGAGGACAAATCTAAATTAAACAATATGTGTATATAGTACACACACACACACATAATTTAAAGAAATATATTAAAATTTTCATTTTAACTAAATTATCACATAACAAATAACATCTTAAAAACAAAGAAATTTTTTTGGGTATTTACTTATCCCACACCTAAACTTTCATATTCATACATAGCATTATCATGATTTAAAATCATGCATGAAATTGTGTATTTCACTTTTAAGAAATAATAATGATGCTATTTTTTATTCTATTAAACATTTGAAAGATACATATGAAAATTTAGGCATGAACAAGTAAATACATGAGAATTATGTGTTGTGCACGGTTAGTCATTAAATCGTTAGAATGAAAGGTTCAAGGTACATTGATTCGAATCGAATTGAACAATATCACGTGCTTAAAAAAATAAATAAATATGACATAAATGATATAATAATGATATAATAAAATAAATATAAAAGAGATAAATAACTAAAATACAATGATGTAGCAGTACAAAAAATTCCTTATGAATATATATATATATATATATATATATATATATATATATATATATATATATATATATATATATATATATATATATATATATATATATATATTTACTTTTAAAATACTTTAATCCGCTGATCTGATCTCAATTTATACAAAATTTAACTCAATCCAAATTTAAAAGAAACTGAATTTTTAATTCATTTATATATTTCAATCAGTTTAATTGAAAAGAAAAAGTTCTGCCTCCTGTTCTATTGATTTATTTTCATCTTCTAATTAAATTACCAATCCTAATTAATTAGTTTCGAATGGGTTGAGCTACACTAAATGAAGAATATTACTTTTAATCCTTTGTAATCTTATAACCACTTTCCTCCATAATTGCAGGGTTAATTCAAGTCATTGAATACTCTTATTTAATTCGCATAAGCTTCTAGATATATTCCAACAAATCAAATCATTAAATATTCAATCATAACTCCATAAATATATTTTTATAAAGAGGCTTCTTTTAAATATTTTGTTGTGATTTTTTTTAATATCCCATATTAGAGAAACATATTCAAGAACCCCCAAGAAAATGCCGCGGACTACAAAATCAACCTTGAAAGCACTGGTCGTTTCACCTTCATCTACAAGGACCGCAACATCTTGCGCGTTGCCTTCTCCTTCAAAGGTTTTAGTTGACACTATGAATTTGAGGTCTCTGACTAATTTTGTCAGTTTGATTGGATCGTTTTGGCCTACACGATGTCGCCCAAACCGTGGCATTTGCTTAGGACTTGTTCCATCTTGCTCGGTATAGATGTAATCAAATCAACACGCTTCTTATGGCTTAGGATTTGCCTACACTAACTTGCCCTTAGTTAAGATCGAAATTCCCTCTCATGCAAGCGAGTCTTCTCCTTTGCATGGGATGCCCAGCTAGGTTCCTTAAAGGCACAGGTTCATGCATCACCTTTTTCCCTCCTTCATCACGTTATTCTAATGGTCAAATGAGCATCGAGTTCATCTATTTATGCCTTTACAATGTTTTTTTCCTGTCTCGTGTATACACACAAAATCAAATTTCACTGAGTTGACGATGCGACCTCTCCAAAGATTACATATCTCCCTTACGGTGCTCGTCTTTGCTCCCCCGTGGATTCATACATTAAAGTATCTCTTTGGCTTCTCAACCCTCTCGATTCACCTTTTTCTCTTCGGCTTCCTAACAATTCAATTCCTCTCCCTCATCTATATTGAAGTTGGGCTTAAGCTTGTGATTTGAAGGCAGTTAAGAAGGCACTCAAAGAGGGAAATTTCCAATTGGAACTTGAGGTGAAGGCTGAGGCAGTGACTGCTTATTAAGTTAGATGGTGGAAGGGCGAAGTTCTGTTGGCTAAGTCAGGAACTGATCTTCCATCATCTTCAGGAAAGAGTCAAAGGGGAGCCGTAAGCGGTTAGAGCCCAATGCAGATGGAGCGTTTGGAAGTGTTTACTGAAAAGGACTCCCACATCACCTTCACAGATATGCAGAGAGATTAGTATCCAGTCGACCTGGGTGCTAAGAAGTACACCTTAACCATTGCAGATGTCCTTGCATTTATGAGCTTCAAAAACAGTTTGAATGATTGTACCCCCATGAAGCACTACCTTTCCATCTACCGCTACTGGTTGTTAGGACTGACCTCTACGCATCTCCAGATCTTCTTCTACCTTGATGCAAAAAGGCTCGATCAAAAAGCTGAGAGGAGAATTAAGATTTTGAAGGCTTGAGTAAAGGTGTTCAGGGATTGAGTGGATGCAATAAAGACTTGAGCAACAATTGTTGAGGAGAGGTTGGACACAATAGAGGCTCAAAAAATTGCTACTGAGGAACGAGTGAAGATGGTAGAGGCCCAGGAACTGCTGGGGGGGCAAGAGATGGAGACTGGGTTGTTTTCGATGACTCGGGAGGAGAACTAACTTATATTGGAGAAGGTGGCCTCTATGAAGATGGCAGAGGACTTCACCAATGGTCAGGTCACACACCTCTGACTCAGCACAAAATTAGTGATAAAAAAATTCATGCAAGTCAGAATGGACGACCATTAATACTCTGGCCTGGATGAATTAAAGAAGCTCTTCTCTACCCCACATGCATTTTTTTGGTGGCAGCAGTGAGTCCAAAGATGATGGAGTGGCAGACGATGGAAAATCTAACACATGATCTCAACAATTCTCATTTCCATTTCTTTTCTATACTTAGAAAGTTTCTTTTATTTTGCATATATATAAAAACATTGAATAAAAGAAAAATTTTTTGATCGGTAGATTAGACTGAAATGAAATATAGTGTTTCAGTCAATTTCTTACCTTTTTCTTTTCCTTTATTTTTTCTGCACTTATCTACTGCTTGTGTTGTGTGTGGTTCAGAAGGACACTCATACCCTTGAGGGTATTCTTTCAATTAGTTGTGAATTATTTCAAACAAAAGTCTTATGCATGCCTCACCTCATTTGCTTGGTCCTCCTTTGACTTGAACAGATTAACTGTTGTGGCTTACCTCAGGGGTGGTTTTCTCAGTACCTTTCGTGGAGCTTGTTGCTACTTGGCAGGAAAACAATTTAAGAGTTTTTATTTGTCCAATTTTAGTGATGGATATTCAATACATGGGAATCTATTTTTACTTTCAATGGTCGATTGGGTGTCATGTGTTACTGTTAGTCATTTTAGGAATTTATCGTTGATTGGACCACTTGTTTCATTATTAGTTTTTTGTTGTATACACCTTGTTCGTGTCTTACACTCGCTGAGTCTCGCCACTTAGTCAAATCTCCTCCTTTAACAAATCAACCCATGTGCTAGGCTTGTTAAACAGATCTTACCACCGCTTTCACAGCGGTAATTGTTTGGACTCAACCATGTGGTGATTTGCTCGGTAACCTTTGCGAGCTTATCACTACTAGGCAGGAACCATCATCAGAGTTATATCTGACAAAGTTTGGAAATAGTCCAATGATGCGTGAGCATTGTAGGCTTTGTTTCATTTTATATTTGATCGATCAGACGTCTAAGCGCCATGGTCCATGATACACCAAAATAATATAATATTTTATGTATACATTTTATGCTTATTTTGGTAATATTGCACTTTAAAGAAGGGTATTTTCATGTTTTTGTTGCAGAGATATCAATTTTAGGCATTTGGAGAAAAAAGAGGAAATGTGGAGCAACAATAGAGATTTTCATGATCCTAGCATCAAAAGCGCCATTTTCCAGAGAGCTAGCTCCAAAAGCGCCAAAAACTGGTGCCAAAGGCGCTATTTCACAGAAAAATGATGTCAAAAGTGCTGATTGGTGCCAAAAGTGCCATAATCCAGAGAACAGTGCAGATCTCATTAAGCGGTGCCAAAGGCGCCAGAAGCTCTATAATCCAAAAAATAACACATACTTCATTAGGCTGTCGCCAGAGGCCCCAGATTGGTGCCACAACCACCATAGATGAATTAAGATGGAGTAAGTTGGTTCGTGACTATTTTTGAGCTGATTTTGAAGGCTCCAAACATTTAAAAAGTCACAAGGAGTGGTTCAATGCATCTAGACACTTTGGAAGACTCTTTAGTTAAGAGATATGTCTCTTGGATGAAGGAACTTATCTCTTGGTGTAAGAAGGTGTGACTTTTGGGGGAAAAAAACTTGAGGAAATTTTGAATTCCTTTTGGGCCCTAATTAAAAAGGAGAGGAGTCCAGAAAAGAAAGAGATGTGGAGATCTAGAGAAAGGTTTTGACATGAGTTATAGGAGATGATTTTCTTCTAGGGTTGTAAGAGTAGAGGGAAGGTGAGAGATTTCTTCTTCATTACTCTTTTAAGAGAGAATTGAGTGTGATTGTAAAGAGAGAAAGTGCTTAAAAGGAACTTCTAGGGATTTTCTTAGGAAGGAGTGTGAGATAAGTTGTGTTTTTTTCTTTCTTTGATTTGTAAACTTATTTTTATGTACGAAATCCCTGTTTTGTCATATCCTTCTGATGAATTCTGGGTAAATTTTTTATCTTTCTCCCTGCAATGAGATATGGGTTTATGAAGAATTAGATTTGTTTTGTAAGGTTTTAAATGTCAATAAATTGTGATGAGTCGAGCTCTGATCTCATTTACTTTTCGATCTAGCTAATTGAAAGGATAAAATTTGTCGAGTAAAACATACAATCCGAAAGAGCTATACTTTCTACAACAAGGTAAGAGTCACATTTAATTTCATGGGTGAGAATATAATCCATGGGGTTGCGTGCAAATAAATAGAGAAATATACTTCGATGGGCATAAAATTAGAGATTTTAAGGTGACAGATTAAAATTCCAAATTTGGTCTAGTTGCGTGGAAACTAAAGCGAGTTATAGCCAGTATACTCTAAACCTAACCACAGATTTAGGGACCAAAGTCTCGATTAGTCAATGTTCATTATGCACTCTCAGAGGCTGAATAATATGATTGCTCATATTTGACACAATACAATTTTATATGTATTTTAAATGATTTTAATTTCTTCACATTCCATAAACTCATTGTAAAAGGGAATGATGCTTTCTTAAATTTAAACTCTTCATTTCAAAACTTTGTTTAGTCTTTATATGTTTACTTTTAAAATTTAGAAATTAGTTTAGTTAACCTAGTTCTTTTAATTTCATTTCATTTAGCATGCTTTAAATTTACTTTAGATTTGTTTTGCTCACTTAAGTTTTATAGTTTGAATATTGTGTTTGACGTTATAATCATAATAATTTTCAACTCTTTGTGAGATCGATGCTTAAGACTTCAATAGAGCCTTTTATTACATGAGCGATACATATATTTGCATTATTATTACAGGTCTGATAGCTTAGAGATTTTAAAAGATAAAATTATTTATACTGAATTTACTTTTATTGGGATTGAACTGCATATTTACTATTAGTGTTAGCCGACCGTGCATCAGTCCACTCCATTGCTCGAGTTTGAATTCTTTGAATATTGACTATTTGTCGAAGCAGATGAACTCTTTGAGTTCCTTGAGGCATATAACATTTTGTGTTGAAGCCTATGCCTGAATTGGTGTCAGCCGACTAATGTAGGACAAGTGTTGTTGAGGCGTCATTAGTCTTTTTTTCCTTGAAGAATTACCAACTGCTAGAAGTCGGCTGTGTGTTTCTATGTGATTCTTAGCTTCGAGCAAAATCCTCTAAAAACACGAGGGAAATGTGATTTTTCAGTTTTTGGACCTACTACTGTGAAAAATCCTCGATATGTTTCTTTGCCCTATTGTCCTCCTCTTCTTCCTGGTGGCATGATCTATGCTCATCATACCTTTTAGAATGTTGAATCTGAATTTCTCCTCTGAATCACACCTAAGGAATAGAACGTAAAATAGGAGAGAGAGAGAGAGAGAGAGTAAGAAAGTAGAAGCGAAAGAGAATGTTGATTAGATTTTCACTGTAGAAATGACCTCCTATTTATAGGCTTGGGGGTATGAAATGACAAATTACATAGCTGCCCCTTCTTTTATCTGAGCGTTCAAGTGTATTTTTGGGCATACAAAAAATATAGGAGCCTATAGTTTGGATATCCCGACGTTCAGTCAAGGAGGGTTTGAGATCGCTGGGTCAGCCAAGTGCATTTAGTTGATTTTGTTGAGTTAGGGCGGTTGGTTGGCCCTGGTGGTTTTTTAGTTGTTTGGACTCAATTCAGTCAGTCAAACTTTATTTGGTCAGCCTTAGATAGTCGATCAACCTTAGTTAGTTTGTCAGCTATCTTGGTCCAACTGTTGATTTTTGAGCCTTGGATGGGAAACTCATGTTATTAGGGCAGAGCTAGACTATCATGAGAAGGATGAATCATCATATTCTGATAGGTAGCTTACACCTTAGCAAGAGATCTATCTAGTGGACTTGATGAGGATTTAGAGCCTCTTGCAGAGTCTTAGAGACTTATGTGAGGTGTTTGGTGATGCTTGAGTGCGATTTGGAGTGACTCCTCTCGTTTGGATAGGTTGTGATCTTTGGCTCAGTTGCCCTTTGTTCGACCGACCTAAAGTCTTGTTCTGAGAGCAGTATAGCTAGTCAAAGGGATCCGTTGGTGTTCTATTAACGTGGTTCCTGCTTGCTTTGATGAGCCACCATTGACTGCACTTTTGCCTTGAAGTCCATTGAATTTCCTCATGATTCATGCTTAAGGAATTCGATGTGATATTAAATATTTGAAAGATACATGTACATGTGTGAATATGAAAATTTAAGCATGAGATATGTAAATGCATGAGAATTGTATGCTAGGCAAGGTAGTGAAAACTGGTCTAGATATCAAACATGAAAGATGATAGGATCGAGTTACATTGATTCAACCAGGTTGGAATCATAAGACACAATAAATAAATAAAATTGACATAAATGATACAATAATAATATAATATTATAGTTATACAAAAAAAATAAAATACAATGAAGCAGTAGTACAAAAAATCTTTCATGAATATATATATATATATATATATATATATATATATATATATATATATATATATATATATATATATATATATATATATATATATTCACTTTTATACATATTTTAATCCTCTGACCTTAGCTCGATTTGTACAAAATTTAATTAAATTCAAATCTAAATCAAATTAAATTGTTAGTTCATTCATTTCTTGCAATCAAATTTGACTAAGAAAAGATTTCTATCGCAGGTTCTATTGCTTTATCTTAATCTTCTTATTAAATTACCAACCTTAATTAATTAATCTCAAAGAGTTTAAGATGAATCAAATTAGAAATTACTTCCAACTCTTTGTAATATTATAATTACTTCCCTCCATTCTTATAGGGTTAAGTTTTTTGGGTAATGTGGGGACCCGATCCACCGTAATTTAATTAGTTCCCTAATTAAGAATCTCACCTACCGCTCACCTACATTCTCACTTACCTTTCACCTACCAGACCCACCTACCACTCACCTACCTCCCACCTAGTGCTCTCCTAGTTCTAAAAATAGCCTCTTATGGCTTGTCATAAGCCAAGCCACAAGCCAAGAAGGGCTAAGCCTGTCCTCTAAGAGAGAAAGAGAAGAAGAGAGAGCGAGAGAGAGAGAGAGGAAGGGAGAGAAGAGCATAGAGATTTTCTTTTAAACGTTGAGGCACACAATGGTATAATTCCTCAAAGAAATAAAATCCTCTACAGCTCCGTGGACATAGGCAAATTTGCCGAACCACGTAAATCCGTGTGTCACTCTGGTGTTTTTCTCTATGCAATTTTCTCATTCCATTTTTCGTTATATTGTCATCGTTTTTCACAACAACTAGTATCAAAGCTTTGGTTCGAATCTAAAGAAGAACGATAAGTGAAGATGAAATAATGATATCGAGGATCGAGAAATTTAATGACACAAATTTTGCTTATTGGAGAATGCAGATAGAGGACTACCTCTATAGAAAGAAACTTCATCTTCCGTTATTGTGATAGCCGCCAGAAAAGATGAACGAGGCAGAATGAAATCTATTGGATCGATAGGTTATGTGGGTTAAAACGATGAACCATGTCAAGATCGGTTGCCCACAACATTATCAAAAAGAGAACTATTACAAATCTCATGGCTACTTTATCAGACATATATGAAAAGTTATCGGCAAATAAAAAGGTGCATTTGATGAAAAATTATTCAACTTAAAGATGATGGAAGATGTCTCTGTTGCTCGACACCTGAATGATTTCAATACTTTCACAAATCAATTGTTGTATGTTGAAATTAATTTTGATGATGTGATACGTGCACTGATATTTTTGGCTTCATTGTCAAATTGTTGGGAAGTCATAAGCATGCAGTTAGCAGTTTTGCAGGTAAATCTAAGCTGAAATATGATGATATTTATGATTTGATTTTGGTTAAGGAGGTGCATAGGAAGAATTCTGGTGAGGGCTCGTGCTCAAGTTCAGCGTTGAATGTTGATTCCAGAGGGAGATCACATGACAAGAACTCAAACAGAGAAATATCAAAATCAAAGTCTGATCAGCAGGCAACCTGTTGGAACTGTGGCAAGGCTGACCACATAAAAAGGAACTGTAAGAATCCTAAGAAGAAGAATAATGATGGCGCTAATGTTGTATTTAAAGAAATACAGGATGCGCTATTGCGGGCCGTTCATAATTCCGTTGATGACTGGATATTGGATTCAGGGGTTTTCTTCCACACATCTTCCCATTGAGACTTAATGCAAAATTTTATTGCATGTAAATTTAGGAAGAGATATCTGGCTGATGGAAAAGCTCTGGTCGTGGTGAGGATGAGAGGCATTGATATTGCATTCCCTAACAAGAGCAAATGTACTTTGCAAAAGGTCAGGCACGTTCTTGAGTTGAAGAAAAACATCATCTCCATTGGACAACTCAATGAGTGTGGCCACTCGGTGATGATATATCAACTGAGAGTGTTACTCGTGAGAAACTGAAGTTGTGCTCGACTTCAGCTGGTCTTCTGGCTTGAAGACAGTGCTTTAAGTTGCAGAGATAGAGAATATCATGTTTGAGGAAAATGTCGGTACAGCTAGTAGATGATACAGCCAGTAGGAGATGCAGTCAGTGTCCCTGTCTCCAAGTGAGAGAATTGTTGGGTAATGTGGAGACCCGATCCACTGCATTTTAATTATTTTTCTAATTAAGAATCTCACCTACCGCTCACCTACCACACCCACCTACCGCTCACATACCTCCCACCTACCGTTCTCCTAGTTTCTATAATAAGCCTCTCATGGCTTTTCATAAGCCAAACCACATTCCAAAAAGGG
>NEWO01000280.1:86972-106815 GCA_003013225.1 Phalaenopsis aphrodite | reverse complement strand
GTGCAATTTTCTCATTCCATTTTTCATTTTATTGTCATCGTTTTTCACAACAACTAGTATCAAAGCTTTGGTTCGAATCTAAGGAAGAACGATGAGCGGAGATGAAATGATGATATCGGGGATCGAGAACTTCAATGACACAGATTTTGCTTATTAGAGAATGTAGATAGATAACTAACTCTATAGAAAGAAACTTCATCTTCCGTTATTGTGAAAGCAGCTGAAAAAGATGGACGTGACGAAATGAAATCTATTGAATTGACAGGTTTTGGGGGTTAAACGATTAACCCTGTCAAGATCAGTTGCCCACAACATCATCAAGGAGAGGACTATTACAGATCTCATGGCTACTTTATCAGGCATGTATGAAAAGCTATCGGCGAATAACAAGGTTCATTTGATGAAAAAATTATTCAACTTAAAGATGATTGAAGGTGTCTCTGTTGCTCAACACATAAATGATTTCAATACTTTCACAAATCAATTGTTGTCTCTTAAAATTGATCTTGATGATGAGATACATGCGCTGATATTGTTGACTTCATTATCAAATAGCTGGGAAGTCATGATGATGGCAGTTAACAGTTTTGTAGGTAAATCTAAGTTGAAAAATGATGATATTCATAATTTGATTTTGGCTGAGGAGGTGAATAGGAAGGATTCTGGTGAGGCCTTGTGCTCAAGTTCAGCACTGAATGTTGATTTCAGAGGGAGATCACATAACAAGAACTCAAATAGAAAAATATCAAAATCAAAGTCTGGTCAGCAGACAACCTGCTGGAACTGTGGCAAGACTGACCACATAAAAAGAAACTGTAAGAATCCTAAGAAGAAGGAGAATGATGGAGCTAAGATTATATTTGAAGAAATATAGGATGCGCTATTGCTGGCCATTCATAATTCCTTTGATGATTGGATACTGGATTTAGGGGCTTCCTTCCACACATCTTCCCACCTGGAGTTAATGCAAAATTTTATTGCAGGTAACTTTGGGAATGTATATCTGGCTGATGGAAACGCTCTGGATGTTGATATTGTACTCCCTAACAAGAGCAAAAGGACTTTGCAAAAGGTCAGACACTTTCCTGAGTTGAAGAAAAACCTCATCTCCATTGGACAATTCAATGAGTGTGGTCATTCGGTGGTGATATGTCAATTGAGGGTGTTACTCGTAAGAAGCTGAAGTTGTGCTCGACTTCAACTGGTCTTCTGGCATAAAGATAGAGCTTTGAGTTGTTGAGGTAGAGGATATCATATTTGAGGAAAATGTCGGTACAACTAGTAGATGATGCAGCCAGTAGGAGATGCAGTCAGTGTCCCAGTCTCCAAGTGGGAGAGTTGTTGGTTAATGTGGAGATCCGGTCCACCGCAAATTAATTATTTTTCTAATTAAGAATCCCACATACCGCTCACCTACCACACCCACCTACTGCTCACCTACCTCCCACCTACTGCTCTCCTAGTTTCTATAAATAGCCTCTTATGACTTTTCGTAAGCCAAACCACAAGCCAAGAAGGGTCAAACCAAGTCCTCTAAGAGAGAAAGAAACAAGAGAGAGAAGAAAATAGACATTTTCTTGTAAACGTCGAGACACTCAACGGTGTAATTCCTTGAAGAAATAAAATCCTCTGCAACTCCGTGGATGTAGGCAAATTTGACAAACCACTTAAATCCGTGTGTCACTTTGGTGTATTTCTCAGCGCAATTTTTTCGTTCTATTTTTCGTTTTATTTTTGTCATTTTTCACAACAAAGTGAGGGTATAAAAGCATAATAACGAACTGCCAAAAAAGCACCTCAGTCCTCAATGCCAGCCTTGAAAAAACCGTTCAGTTCACTATCACGTGCGAGGACAGTAGAACTCCAGATGTGCGGACAACGGCCGGGATGCAGCGAAGAGAGTGGAGGTCCGATTCCCGCCTTCCGTTGGTGCATCAGGGCCGTTGTCCTCATATCTGGACTTCTGGATGTAATAATTTTTCAAAAGATCGAAGCTGCATAATGAATTTTAGGCCTCCAATTACCTCCGCCTGTTTGGTTGGATAGTTTCGACGTATACAATGCATTCCGAAGCATAGCTCGATGCCCAAAACCCATCTCTCCTGGTATCTTATGAATAATATTAGGAATTTACAGGATTTATTGCCCAATCACAAGTAGGCTTGAGCGTTGGGCGGGTCAGGTTTGGCGTGGGTCAGACTTATTTGGGTTTTGAATAATCAATGCGGGCTCAGGTCGGCCTTGAGCCTGAATGCTATTTATACTTTCATAGCCAGGTGCGCCCACCAAATCGGTCGGGCCAGCCCGCGGTTGCAATCAGGTTTAAAAAAATGTTTTTTTATACCAAAAATAAATAAATAATAAAGTCCTTAACATTTTCTTTCAAATCATGTTGTCGACCTAAAATATTTAAAAGAATATGTAATATGAATTATTGAAAATGAAAAGATGTGCAACAATAGTTTTAAATTGATTTTATAGGCTTTATGTAAATTTAATAGCAAGTGTTTGCACACGAAATGCATTAGATTTTAAATTAAGAACATCTTGATATGTAAATACAAAGAATTAGACTAAAATAACACAAAAGAAAATATATATATATATACATACAGACTACTCATTAATTTATGTTTTATTACACATCTAACACCCAAACTTCGATTTTAACGTATTTGTCATCTTATATATGTATGAAAGTTATATTTCATTAAAAAAAAATTAACATTGATAATTTTATTTTTTTGTGATACAAATATTTGGTTGGTATTAATATAAAAATCAAGATTTATGGCTAGATAAAGAACAAAAAGCATGAGGAAATTAATTGCTTAAAAGCTTGCAATCACATAATATATCTATGAGATCGGGCCAATCAGCAGTCTAGGCTTGGCATGGGTAGGACTCATTCAAGCTTTTACGAAGCCAATGCGGGCTTCGGCTGGGCTGGGCTGGGCCTGCAAAATTTTAATTTTTTCATAAACAAGCTTGCTCATTTTAAGTGGGCTCATGGCGAGCCCGTCGGTCCGCCCACCAAATACGCAAGTCTAATCACAACACTATTTTTTTTCAAAACATGAAACTAATTCACGAGTCTGCCAGTTCGATCAACAATTCAATCGATTTCACACCTTTCGAAAGCATGAACAATTTTTCACTGCATACGAACACACCAACCACCAGTTCGCGATAGAACCGACCGATGGAATCGACTGTTCTAGTCCAATTCTCAAAGCATTGGTGCTATGCATAGAAATGCCTGTTTTTTCTCTTCAAATCCAAATATTAAATGGGTCGAACATCCTCTAAGTTGAACCAAAATTCAAAATTGGATAGAACCATGATAAAGTTTAAATTCGTCCAAACCTTGTTTGAAAAAGATTCAATCCCTGTCCAATTTTTGTTCAATTTGATTTGAACATTGTGAACATGATTATCACTAAATTTATTTGAGTGATGTTAATAAGCTGGCCTTGTCTATAAGACAGCATACAATGAATTTTTAGGCTTTTTTTTTTTAGAAAATAAAGAGTGAGTATTGTTCTTCAATTTGTGCAATTATGAGCTTATTGTCAAATTTTCCTAAAGTCATAATGAATATCCTAATTTACAATAAATAGTAAATTACTCCAAAACTACCATATCATTATATTTACTTTTTATTTAGATAATTATTCGATTTCAACAATTGTTTTTCATTATGGAAGAGATTTTATTTTTAAATTTGATGTGGAATTATTTAAGAAGTTGAGAAATTCACAAAGTGTGGACCTCAAATTGGGCTTATTAGATTACAATGGAAGGTTTAACTAGCATTTTTAATTGATCCATAAGGATTAATGGAAAATATACTAAGAGTATATATCAAGAATTTCGTTTGAATGAAAGGTGTACTCAAATTGGATTTATTTTGATATTAGGGATTGATTTCCCAAAGAAGCACGCTTCTAAAATACTTACATCTTCGGTATCTCTAAGAAAGCTCTTGATTAATGTGTTATATATGTGTTTAGCTTGTGTTTGTTGAGAAATAAAATGGTTTCTTAGTGAAAGAGAGTATGTCTTAGAGGATAGATAGCCCCTATGGGTGTATGTTTATCTAGGTAAATCGAGAATTAAGATTTAGGAGTTAGAACATCTTAGGGTCTGTTTGGGGCAGCTTATTTGGGGCAGCTTATTTGGTGCGGTGACATTTTGAAAACACACCTGACATGTTTGGCAGCTTATGCATTTTGAAAACGCTGAAAACAGCGTTTTTACACCGCACCTATCTAGGTGCGTTGGTAGCTTTTTGCTAGCGGTCTAACTTTTCCAAAAAAATAAAAATTTGTAATAGTCACCGCACCTAACTTATCAGCAAATTATTCAATAAGCTGCAGCTGTCTCAAACATACCCTAAGTTATTGATATGTTTTATAGTAATAAATATGGCATAATTATATAATTATGATAATAGAACTTTAAATCATAATGAGAAGAAAATTTTATCTCCTAAAAATAGCCCATAAATTGTATAAATAATATAATATTAACATAATAACTCTCAAGGAAGAATCTTATGGACAATAGACTTGAAAGTTAATGGAATTAATATTTTGGAACATCATATAAGTCTGATAATCAAAATATCCAAAATTTACTTCTTTTAGGGCTCTAAAATTAGTATGAAAAGAACTTATATTTTAGAACCTTACAAGTATTTACATAATTAAAGTAGTTATAAAATTTAATGCTCGAGTATATGCACTAAACTATCCTTAAACTTTATCCAATCATTTTGTTGAAAATATTGTAAGAGAATAAATAAAATAAAGAACTAAAGATGAAAACCAAGCTTATTGTTTTTACTTAGCAATCTCCTTAAATGTTTTCATCTCACTTTCCCATAATAAATGGCTTATCTTAATATTGCTAAATAAAAAAAAAAAAAAACAATCTACATAAATGAAGCAAAAACCAATGGATCTATTTTAATTGATGAATACACTATGCGCTAAAAAATTAATTTAAAAGGTGACTCATCACCGCCATCATTTATTAAATATTGACTATATATATATATATATATATATATATATATATATATATATATATATATATATATATATATATATATATATATACACACATGAATTAAATAAAAAAAGCTTATATAATCTTATTATTGGTCAACTTAGAAGGAAATTTTCTTCCTTAAACTCTGTTATCCTACCTTCTTTTCTCCTATTTAGTGTCTCGTAAGTGCTCTCTCTCATGCTCCTCACCCTACACACTGATCATTTTCACTCACAGTCCAATATAAGTCCCACTAAATCTTCCTATGTCACATGTTCATAAATCTCCAATAACTATTTAATAAACCACCAAATCATCTCAAAATTACTTTATAATTGTGTTGGTTTAGGTTGTAGCAATGCAATGCTCTGATTAAACATCTCGACATTGTGCTCTTTAATCTTTTAATTAGAAGTATAATGTTGATCTCACTTTCGCGAGGAGTCACTCACTTACCTATACATAGCCCCAGACTAGGGTTATGGCCTTTTGGGCCTCATCAGGAGAAGCTCAAACCATCAACCCCCTAACTAAGTTGGTTTAGGGTTTTAGCCTAGTAAGAGCACAAAGTTCCCCCCCATAGGTAAGACATGCTCTGGGTCACTTAGGAAAACCAAAAACCCTAGAAACCTCCCAATAAACCTTAGGGGCTACCTTGACCACAAAATTCACAATGGGAGAGGGGTCTATCTAAATTGATCCATAGCCTCATCAAGGCATTCTAAACCTCCCCTTTGACCGTAAGACTTGATGTCACCATGAGCGGTCAAATAAAATTGGGCCTAACCTAATTTTGATCAATTCATGACCAATTGATCCCATTGTCGTACAATTGGGCCCCCACCCAAACTGGTCAAGACAACAAACCACTTGAGGGGCAAAAATCGACACTAGAGGGCCAACCCTCACATTCAACTAATTATTTAATTAGGTAAATTATGAAATTCCATTAGGGATTAAGCCTTTGGTTTAAACCCTAGCACATTAGGTTAGCCCAAACCCATCCTTATCCATGGTCCATCAAGTCCGTGGTCCATCCTTCATGGGTCATCCATGATACAAATCCAACCCATCATGACGCATGGGTGACACATAATTTAAATTAAAATATTTTTAAATAAAACCAAACACAAAAGGGAAAAAATAACACATTTAGCCATGCCACTTCACACTTGGAACCTAGGTCATGACCTCTTGAATAGCCTTTGGTGAGTCAAAACCAGACAAACCTGGTCACACCCACCTACCAAAAGCTCTTCCAATCAACCCAAGCCCATTCCCATGCCACCCTCATGCTCATTGGTGTCTCCACGGTCAACACTTGGATAAATGGAAAAACTCTTCCACTGTCCAAAATCTCTGAAATTTCTTTGTGAATTCTCTGAGGAGCTGCTTGACTTCCCCATGCATAGTTAAGCTCACCACCAAGCTCCCATGGGTATAAAAGACCCAAACACCGGTTAAATAGAGAATGCTGCACCTAAGCGCCAGAGGTCCCGAGCTTAAGCGCCAGAGGCAGTTATTTGGCAGCTTTCTTCATTTGACCAAATTTTGAAGAGGTATTTGAGGCACTTATTTTCTTAAGAGTGTGGTTATGACCACTACGAATGAAAATATTATTAAAAGACTTGTGAAAGGAGGCATCCTTTGGAGAATTCATCGAATGTGGACACATTTTGAAGAGTTTTCGAGGCACCTTTTGGAGATTTATAAAAGAAGTTTTTACATTTGAAGTGGGTGCTTGAAGAGGGAGAGAGTGCTGGAGTCATGAGAAGAAGATTGTGGAGAGATTCAGGAACTACAAAACTTACTTTTTCCTTTTGTTTTTAATTTTATTTTGAGAGTTGAGAGTGTTGTAAAAGAGAAGAGATTCAAAGGAACTTCAAGAGTTTGGTGGAGGATTTAAGATAAGTTTTTATCTTTTATTTTAAACTACTTTTGGTTTTAATTGAGGCTTCTTGTTGGTTTAACAATGATTTCTACTTTTAAACAAAAGTGTGGTTTTGTTTTCTTCATGAATTCTGAGTAGTTTTCTTTATCTTTCTCCTTAAAATGATGAGTAATTAAAGTTTGGATGGAAGTTATGGAGAGTACTGATCTTTAATGTTGTAAGAAGTTGTGATGATTTAAATCCATGAACTTCATTAACGATAACGATTAAGACTTGTGTGTATGATGTTCATGGATTTATATCATCACAAAATCCAATATATATAAGTAATTAAAGTTTGATTAACGATAACGATTAAGACTTCCGTGTATGATTTAAATCCATGAACTTCATTTACTTCAAAAAGTCCTATATTACTTGATAACGATATGTATACTTGCGTAGTATCTCAATATATATATAAATTGAAAAGTTAAATTCTTATTTTCTTCAGAATCAAGTTTTTGGCACTGTTGTAAAATAAGGAAATATAAGTGAAAACTATAATTAAAGTCATTATTATACTATTGCATATAGACAGTAACATGATCAATGAGAATATTGCACTTAGTGAGGAGTGCAGTGTTATGATTCAGAAAAAAGCTTCCTAAAAAGCTTAAAGATCCTTGTAGCTTTACAATTCCATGTGCAATAGGAGACAGATTTTATGTGAAAGCTTTATATGATTTAGGTGCAAGCATTAACCTTATGTCATTATCAATATTCAAAAGTTTGGGATTAAGAGAAATAACTCCTATTACTGTAACTCTACAGTTAGCAGATCGTTCAATAACATACCCTAAATGTGTTATAGCGGATGTCTTAGTGAAAGTGGATCAATTTATCTTTCTTGTTGATTTCATTGTGCTAGATATGGTGGAAGATAAAGATATACCTATCATTTTGGGGTGACCTTTCCTAACCACAGGAAGAGCAATGATAGATGTGCAAAAAGGGGAATTAACAATGCGCGTTAATGATCAAACTGTTACTTTTAACATTTCAAGATCAATGAAATATCCTACAAAAGGTAAAGATGATGAATGTTGTAAGTTATCTCAGTGAATGCCATTTCAAAACTACTTATGAAGAAAAATCTAAAGAAAATGATTTGGAACACGAGCAAGAAGAGGAATTAGATCAATGTGAAGATTTTTTTAAGGAAGATTGAAACTATGTTAGATAAAGTTTTGAAATTCTGGACGTCATAGACAAAGATAAATCATTTAATCTATCAATTGAAAAATATTCAGAACTTGAGTTGAAGTTACTTCTTGATCATTTAAAATATTCCTTTTTAGGAGATTCCTCTACTTTACCAGTTATAATTTTCTCAACGTTAATGATGGAAGAAGAAGAAAGATTGATGAAAATTCTAAAAAATTTTAAGAAAGCCTTTGGATGGAAAATTGTTGATAATAAAAGAATCAGTCCCTTAATTTGTACGCATAGAATTCATATGGAAGAGAACTACAAACCTAGGGCTGATCCTGAAAGGAGATTGAATCCTGTTATGAAAGAAGTTGTAAAGAAATAAATTTTAAAGTGGTTAGATGATGAAATTATCTACCATATTTTAGATAGTGCATGGGTTAATCCAATTCATTGCATTCCTAAAAAAGGAAGAGTAACTGTGACTGTAAATGTACATAATGAGCTAATATATACTAGACAAGTTGTAGGGTGACGAATATGCATTGATTATAGAAAATTAAATCTTGCCACTAGGAAAGATCATTTTCCACTACCCTTTCCAAATCAAATGCTGGATAGACTAGCATGACATAAATACTTTTGTTTTCTGGATGTATATACCTGTTATTATCAAATTCAAATAACTCTTGAGGATCAAGAGAAAACAACTTTTACCAGTTCTTATGGTACTTTTGCTTTTTGAAGAATGTCATTTGGTTTATGTATTGCCCTTGCTACATTTCATAGATGTATGATGGTAATTTTTTGTGATTTAATTGAAAAAGGGATTGAAGTATTTATGGATGATTTTTAGTGTTTGGAACTTCATTTGACTCATGTCTGGAACATTTATCTAAAGTTCTTAAGCCCTGTGAAGAAATAAATTTAGTCCTTAATTGGGAAAAATGCCAATTTATGGTAGCATGAGGATTTGTATTAGGACATAAAATATCAGAGAATGACATGAAAGTAGATCCTACTAAAATTCAAGTGATAGATAATTTACCTTATCCAACAAATGTAAAAGGAATTAGGAGTTTTTTAGGACATGCTGGATTCTACAGACGATATATTAAAGACTTCTTAAAAATTGTTAAGCCATTATGTCATTTACTGGAGAAAGATGCAATTTTCAATTTTGATGAAGAGTGCCTTAAAGCTTTTGAGTTATTAAAAGAAAAATTAATCATTACACCAATTATAGTTTCATAAGATTGGGGAAAACCTTTTGAATTAATGTGTGATGCTAGTGATTGTGCTGTTGGAGTTGTTATAGGACAAATATATGATAAAATTTTCACAGTAATTTAGTATGCTAGTAAAACTCTTAATGAAACTCAAATTAATTATAGAACAACTGAAAAAGAGTTATTAGCAATAGTTTATGGTTTTGATAAATTTAGATCATATTTAATTGGAACTCACTATGTAGTTCATACAGATCATTCTTTTATTAAGTACCTAATGAAAAAGAAGGATGTTAAACCTAGACTCAAGAATTTGATTTTACAATAGTAGAACGAAAGGGGACTAAAAATCAAATTGCTGATCATTTGTCCAGGCTTGAATTAGAAAAACCAATCTATTTTGAAAAAGAAATTAATGAAAATTTTCCATATGAAAATTATTCACTATTAATGAGTGGCGTGTTCCGTGGTATGCCGACAATGTGAACTTTCTTGTTAGTGATATTATACCTTATGGAATGACATACCAACATAAGAGAAAATTTATTTTTGAAGCTAAGAATTATTTTTGGGATGACCCTTTTTCATATAAACAAGGAAAAGTTCTGATTATTCGAAGATGTGTATCATTAAAAGAAACCTATGAAATTATCCAAAAATGTTATAATTCTGATTTTGGGTGACATTTTGGTGTTGATAAAATAACGTACAAAATTTTACAATTTGGATTCTATTGGCCTACGATTTTTAGAAATGTTAATGCTTATATCATAACTTGTGATAGATGTCAACATGTAGGCAATATTTTTAGAAGAAATGAGAAGCCCCTCAATTATATGTTAGAAGTTCAAATATTTAATGTTTTGGGTTTAAATTTCATGTGACCATTTATATCATCTTTAAGAAATATATACATTTTGTTAGCAGTGGACAATGTATCCAAATAGGTAGAAGTTGTTGCTTTACCTCAATGTGATGCTCAAAATATTGCAAAATTTTTGAAAACGAGCATATTCTGTAGATTTGGGATGCCGAGAGTTATCCTTACTGTTGGGGGAAGTCATTTCAGAAATGCAATAATGGAGAAGTTATTAAAGAAATATCATATAAATCATATGATTGTTACTGCTTACCATGCTCAGACAAGTGGTTTGGCTGAATTATCCAATCGAAAAATTAAAAGAATTATGAAAAAATCTGTAAATCCAACAAAATGGATTGGTTAGTTAAACTTGACTATGCTTTGTGGGCTTATAAAACTACATATAGAACTCCAATAGGAATGTCCTCATATAGGCTAATATTTAGGAAAACTTGTCACTTACAGTTGAACTTGAGCATAAAGCATAATGGGCAATCAAAGAGTTTAATTATAATTTAAAAGATGCTGGTTAGAAAAAATTATTGCAATTAAATGAGCTTGAAGAGATAAGGAATGACTCTTATGAAATTACTAAGATTTACAAAGAAAAGATGAAGAATTGGCATGATCAAATGATTCTTAATAAAAATTTTTAGCTTGGGCAATAAGTTTTGCTATATAATGCAAGGTTAAGATTATTTCCATGCAAACTTAAGTCCAGGTGGATGAGTCCATTTGTTATGATGAAAGTTTATTCTTATGAAACTGTGGATATTAAAGATCCTAAGACTGATAGTGTTTAAAGTGAATGGTCATAGACTTGTCGGTTATATAAACACACACACACACACACACACACACACACACACACACACATATATATATATATATATATATATATATATATATATATATATATATATATATATATATATATATATATATATATATATATATATATATATATATATATATATATATATATATATATATATATATATATATTGAAAAAAAGATTTTAAAATTTAAATTTAGTATAATAAAAAATGTAAATTTAATTTTGTGAAAATGGTATTCTTTTATTTTTGAAAAATGATAAAACAGGATAGACCTCATATATCTAATAGTTTGAATAGCTGAGCACGATACCATAAATGATACATCATCTCGAAGGATGATCCTATCATTTATTTGTAGACTTAACTATCTAAACTTAAAAGTTTATGACCCTATTTTGTTTTGTGAATTTATAGCCGACAAGTTCCCCTATCTAATGCATAGATTAAATAGGTTTAAATTAATCTGGGTTCTTAATCCCCTATAGAGGCAAGCCCCTATAGTTAATTACATCCTAAATGATGGGAGTCATTTAAGAAAACTCTCGATAATGTTGGAGGTTTCGTCTTCAAGAATTCAATGTTTAAGTTTCCACGATTGTTTATAGGAAAAGTCAAATGGGATAGATTCAAGTAGGAGCAGTTATTTCTGAAATCCAAATGAGCAAAAAGTAAGAGATGTCAAAGATACCAAATATAATTCAGTGACATCTCAAACTAACCTAGGGTTTGGCTTTACATCTTTGAAAAGGAAATTATGTGATGTTTTGGTCCTGCAAATTATTTAGATATTCGAGACTTGTTTCTGCATGTCATATGCAAATGGCACATACTGAACGACGACCTCGGAATCCTAAAAAGTTTAGGACTTATATCGTACGATATAAAATCATAGAAAGTCCTAAAAGATAATGTATTAGGATTTATGTTGTGTCAAATGAACGACCTTGATGTCCTATATGTGTGTTATTTAAACCTATCAAGGATCAGTTGAAGTTCCTCTTTCCACCTTCTGTTGTAGTCTCGACCGATATCCGGAGATGAATCGTGACTCACTCGCGTTGTCATCTTGTTCCGAGAAAATGGATAAAGAAAAGTGAAAACCATGCCTCAAACGACCCATCCTAGGGTGTTATACAAACATGCTAGGAAAACAATATTTGAAAGTATAAATATCGATGAATGTCTATAATACGATGTAGTACAAGAAAGAAAAAATTGTGTAGTAAAGTACTGTAACAGGAAAAGACTAAAGGAAAATTATGAAAGTAAAACAATATAAGGAAAAGAAAGACCGTGCAATAAAAAAAATAAAGTAAAGGAACAAAATTGAAACAACTAAATGTACCTGATTAATTCTGGTGATGCTACAAAAAATATTACAATTGCATGATATAAAAGGGTTAGAAAAACATTTGCAGATTATAAAAGAAATGCTAAGTGATAAGCATATAAAAATTTAAAGTGGGATGTTAGCTTTTCATTTAGGGTTAGGCTCAGACTAGACCTCTTTTTCTCTTTTATCTCGATCCCACAGGTAACTGATATATCGAATTCAACCTATCAATATCAACTAGAGTTCACCATCAAATCACCCTTATAATTAGGCAGCCCTGGACCCTATCATTTAAAAGGTGTGTGAATCCAAATGGTATCTGGATTTATTTTGTTAAAGGTGTAATATACCCATGTGAGATAGTATATGAACTTATCAAGGTGTAGTGCACCTATGTGTGATATTAGGATGAGTGATGTGTAGTATCTGAACTTATCGGGGTGTTGTGTGTAGTATCTAGACTCTCAAAAGAAATGTAACATCTATTCTTATGGTGTTTGTTATGTAGAGTGTCTAGTGTGTAATATGTGATGTGTTACAAATGTAGCATCTGTCGTATAGAGTGTAATGTGTAGTGTTTATTGTGTATTGTGGTACTTATTATTTTTTGGAGATAGTATTTATTCCTTGTGCAAGTGTTGTATCTGTGTAAAATCTGTAGTATCTATTCTTTTACAAGTGTAGTATCTATGTAAAATCTACAGTATCTACTCTTTTCTAATAACCAATTCTCGAGCCTTTTGAACAGAGTTAGAGCTGCCAATGACTTAAGGGGTGAAAGGGCATCTCACTAATTGAATATTGATTTTTATATTTTCATCTATAAGAGAAGCTGATCAATAATTCTTTGCATCATTGCCTGTTACCCCACACCTCGAACTTATAAGCCACTTTAATGTTTCATATGCTCTTTTGAATGAGAATTCGTTATTCTAATGATGAAATCGAAAGTATAAATTCCTAACATGACTTTTCACAATTTCCAAATCCAAATTAGATGAATAAAGAAAACTTACTATGTTATCTCTCCAATAACTAAAAGAACTAACTGCAGCTCTCCCAACAAAATATCAAAAGGAACATTACATTGTAGTCAATTCAACTCAAAGAATTAGGCATTTCAGGCTTCTTAAAATATCAAACAAATGGATATACCATCCAAATCTTCCTCATAAATAGGAAAGATGGCTAGTAGAGAGCCAATAGAGAGGCAAATTCTCAGCATAACACAAGAATTCACCCACCAACAAGTTCAGATTCAATAGCATGACAAACAACCATACTAACACAATAGAGCCCTCACATAGTAGGGTTCTGGTGGAGAAACAAGGAAATAATCAAATAAAGTTAGAGGATCCCTCATATAATAGATTTCAGGTAGACCATAAAAAAACCATCAAGCTAACACAATAGGAAGTCTAAATGGGTGTTTCAGGTAAAGTAGCAGAGGAAAACAACTAAATGAACATGAAGGAAACACTCCTTGATATACCATAGAATTTAATCCTGGTAAATGAATAGTGAATCGAGTGATTAAAAAACAATTATCCATAATTGACAACAAGCTCATCCGTAGACTCTTTGAAGCTTAAATCAAATACAAATACCACAAAATTTTCCTTTATACACAATTTCTATAACCCTCTAAATAATACAATTACAATTTCACCATTATGAATAATCCTTTCAGATTTCAACAACTAAGATTAATTCCATGTTCAAACAAACATGTTATACCGTTATAATGGAGCAGAAACAATCCCGAACATAAACAGTTTTTTTTTTAAATCCATTGATTAAAACAAGTTACGAAATCTAAGTATAATTCAAACCATTTAAGAAAACTCAGAGGACACATTTCTTCAGGATTTCAGTTTGTGCATTTCTCTGAATTTCAATTTGAACATGCTGGCAAAGATCACCAAGTCAAATAACTACTAAAGAATGATAATAGATTTACATGCATACCACTCAATTTTAAGGCATCAAGGAAAACCAAACCCAACAAGGGGCTAAATCACAAGCCACCACTTAATATCTGTCATGAATGAAGGAGAGCCAAAGGGTAGAATCAAATCTAACAGGTGGCAAAAACACAACCATCATCAAACAAAATTGAGCCCATCAAGTGCGCAAAGCTGAACCACCAAAGACAAAACCGAGTGTAGCAAAAGGGGCCAAACTGCACCACCAAAGACAAAACCAAGCCCAACATAAGGGCCAAACTGAACCACCAAAAAGGCAAAACCGTGCATAGCATAGGGGCCAAGCTGAACCAAAAAGGTAAAACCGTGCTGAACCACCAAAGGGTGAAAAATCGAGCCCAGCATAAGGGCCAAACTGAACCACCAAAGAAAAAAAACTGACTCATCAGAAAATGAAACCCAACCACCAAAAGTGGTGAAAATTGAGTCACCAAACAACTATTCAAATGCGGTTATAATCCCAACATATAAATTCGAATAAAGAAGCATCATGAAGAGTAAAGTCAGGACACTTAAGCAACTCCTCAAAGTATTAAATAATGTTTCCAACACATATTCGAATAGAAGCAAAAAAAGTAAAAGAACCAAGCCATTAGTTCGCTCTTCAAACCATCAAATGAAGTTTCCAACATATATTTGAATAAAGGACAACAAGAAGAGCAGAAACTGAGCACCAAAAATGTATTCAAAGCTATAAAAATGATCTCCAACATGTGTTCGAGCAAAGGGCAGTAAGAAGAACCAAAAGTGAGCCCCAGACTAATTTTTCAAACCAGAAAATTAATTCCCAATTGTATATTTGAATAAGGGGCAGCAAGAGAGCAGAAACCGAGCACCAAAACAAGTGTTCAAAACCAAAAGAAGGATCTCAGTATATGTTCAAATAGGAGCAACAATAATGGGAGTGATCAAACTGAAGTATAAATTTATTCTCCTCATAACAATAAATCTTTCTTTGTCAATCCTGAATTTATCTCCATACTAATTACAGGTAAAATAAATGAATACTAATATTTCAAGAACAAGCTAATCTTCTCCAATAAACATTCCATATACATGGGTCTAGCTTTCTTGAAAATAAAACTATGTTCGATATTAAATAATCATTAACAATGTAAGCCAAAAGAGGAGACCCCATTTCCTAATAGATCAAAGTTAAGTAGAGGAGAATTTTTGTAATACATGAGAAATGGGGCAAAATTAACAAGAGGGAACTCTATAAATAAGAAGAATCATGTTGAAGCATATATCTCATCTTTCATTTTAGAATAAGCAAAGAGAAGGAAGGATTCTTACTTCTAAAAGACTGTAAAAGAAGATTTAGAAAAAAGAAGACTCAAATTGCGAAACACAAAAGCCCGAGATCCTTTCTCGAAGCAAAAATCACAACCTTTATTTCTCCCCTCGCGGGGGTATTTATAGCCAACGAGAGGGCAAGAGGCTAAAGGCAAAGAAAACATCCAAACTCAAAAATGAGAGGGCTACCAAAATTATTGCGTGGGAAAAGCTGTTACAAGAAAGTGGCCGACAGTATGACCGGCAGCAAATGTAAGCCGCCATCGGAGAACAATAAGGTGACAGGAGAAATCAGAAAGGGGGGCTTCGCTACTCGGCCAAGAAAAGTAAAGGGAGCTAGGGTACGAGTTCGGTCCCAAAAGGGGAAAGGGGAGGCATGCGTGTGAAGGGAAATTCGAATTTAGGATTTTTAAAAAAAATTTATGTAAAAAAGATTATTATTATTATTATTATTATTATTATAAAAGGAAATAACAATTTTTGTGCAATTCATTCGTGTGCGGCGCCCTGATTCAAGGAAAATATGTTGAGATTTTCATACATATTTCATACTGTTTTTAATGATATTGCACTTTAAGGAAATGTATTTTTGATGTTTTGTTGCAAGAATGATGAATTAGGGTCATTAGAGTAAAAAGATGCATAAAGGATCGAATTAGGAGCGAAAAAGACCAAAATGTGGAAATTTGAACTAGGCTGCCAATGACATCCTCTACCCCACCAACGACGAGTTTTTCCCAAGGATACAGGACAAAATTCTTCAGAAGTCCACCGACGGGGCCGCCGACGGCAAGATCGACGGTTATGCCTACTCAAGCTTTGGATGAGGCCAAATTTTGAAGGGATGCTCAAGCAACGCTTGAGAAAGCTCATCCACAACTGTAAAAGACTATTTTGGCCAAAAATTAGAGAGCCTGGAGAAGGAGGGAAAGAATCTAGGGAGTAAAAGAAGTTTTAGAGAGAGTTCCTAGAGATTAGAAAGGTTCGAATATTGTGAGAAATTCTTTGAGAGATTGTAAGAGTGGAGGGAACGTGAGAGATTTCTTCCTCCTTGCTACTTCGAAGAGGAATTCTGTGTGCTGTAAAGAAAGGAAGAGATTCAGAGGAACTTCGAGGAGTGTTCTTGGGGAGAAACTAGAGATAATTTATTTACTTGTTGCAGTTTGTATGACTTTGATTTTATATATGAATTTCAAGTTTTCTTGTGTTTCCCCCATGAGATCAGAGTAGTTTTCTCTATCTTTCACCTTGTCTTGAGATTTGTGAAATGGTGATTTGAATTGGTGAAGCCATGAAAAGGTTTAAGAAATGGTGACGATCTTTTCACTTCAATCTTAATTTACTTTCAATCTGGACAATTGATTTGTTAAAATATGTTTAGTTTTACAACTAAAGTGAAGATTACATCCAAGATTCAGAAAGGTCAAAGACCTTGGAAGTTGGGTGCAAATAAATAAGGAAATAATATTATTGAGCGTAGAATATGAGATTTTAGAGTGACAGACTAAAATCCCCGATTCGGTCCTATCGTTTGGGTGCTGAAGTGTAGATGTTGTCCCTCAGGTGAGGGGAATGTGAGAACTCCAAAGTGAGAGCCGGTATCCTCCCTGCCTAGCCGAGATTCAGTAAACAACTATAAGATTAGTCAATGTTCTTTATGCCTGGACCAAAGGGTAAAGAATAGATATGGTCCTATTTGACACAATATAAATTGAACTAATTCATTTTATCAATTCACTATGATTTCTTAACAAGGAGAAGGATGCTTTCTTATATATTGAATATCACAATTAAACCCTCCATAGTATCATTACTTATTTAATAGTTATTAAAATTACCTATTTATTTCAATTGTCTATTAGTGATAGATAAGCAAATTGAACTTTGTTGTTGCGATTAAAGTATTGCTTTTCTAAAATCTTAGTTCGTAACTCTAAACTACTCCCTATGGGATCGATATCTAGGAATCCATTAGAGCCCTATATTACTTGAGCGATACATATACTTGCGGTGATAAGTGTAACTTTACAATTATTGAATATTTATTACGTCCATATTTATCTTATATTTTTATTACATATATAAGTCGCGGGTCAAGTTTTTGACGATGTTGCCGGGGAGTGATTGAGTGAGTGAGTGAGTCAAATCACAATCAGAGTAACAGACAAATTAGGATTATTAGAAAATTTTTACTTGAATTGTAACTTTTGTATTTAGTTTATTGTATTATTAAGTACTGATTTCAAATTGTATGCGTAAATTTGGACGTGAAAATCATTTCCCTTACAATTCGGAATTAGAACGTACTGTTAGAAGGTTTAGAAGATTAAGAAGAGAACCTAGAAATTTTGATACAATGGAAAACAAACTGAAAAATCAAGGAATAGAGAATGAACACCAACCTAGACCCCTAAGAGATTATGCAAATCCTACAGCAGATGAAATTAACTTATCTATCCAAAATCTTAATTTAGCTGCTAATTCATTTGAGCTTACACCTGCTATTATCCAAATGGTACAAAACAATCAATTCAGAGGTACACCAAATGAAGATGTGAACTTACACCTCGCTAGTTTTTTAGAACTGTGTGCTACTTTTATATATGACAGAGTCTCCAACGATGCTGTGAGATTTAGACTTTTTCCTTTTTCACTTAGGGATAATGCTAAGATGTGGTTAAATTCATTCGCACCAGGATCTATTAGAACTTGGGGAGAACTTTCACAGAAATTTCTATCCAAATATTTCCCTCCATCCAAAACTGCTAAACTTAGTAATGACATAACATCGTTCATTCAGATTGATGGAGAGAAAATATATGAAGCTTGAGAGAGATTTAAAGATCTTCTTAAGAAGTGACCTCATCATTCGTTATCAGATTGGTTGATAATTCAAACTTTTATAATAGATTAGTAGGATCTCTTAGATCGATTATAGATGCTGCGGCTGGTGGTTCTTTAATGTCAAAACCTTTTGATGAGGCTTATTCATTAATAGAAGAGATGACTGCCAACAATTTTCAATGGCCCTCTGAGCGGGTAAATCCTAGAAGAGTAGCTAGTATCCATGATTTTGATGCAATATCTATGTTAGCTTCGCAGATTGCTGCAATATCAAAGAAATTAGATCATTATGGGATGAATTATTCTTTAACACTTCCTATGATGGAAGAGAATTCATCTGGGCAATTTGTTGATGTTCAACCTTCATATGAAACTTTAAATGCTATTAATAGACCCAACAATCCTTATTTAAATTATTATAACCCAGGTTGGAAGAATCATCCAAATTTTAATTGGAATAACAATTTCGCTACAAATCAACAATGGGCAAACAACCCAGTGAACCTATTAGGAAATTCATCTAACCAAGGAAATGTTAACTATAGATCTTCTTATCCTCCAGGATTTAAAAGTAATACTCAAATTAAGGAGATGAAGTTGTCTATGGAAGAGCTGATATTAAACATGGGTCAACAATTTTAAAATCAACGAAATCAATTACAAATTCAAGGAAATCAATTACAAAATCAAGGAACTGCTATTAAGAATATTAAAAACCAATTAGGGCATATCCCTACTACGCTTAGTAACCAAACATTAGGAACTTTTCCTAGTACTATAGAACCAAATCCTAAAGACCAAGGAAAAGAAAAAATCAAAGCGATACAATTACGAAGTGGAAAAGAATTGGAAACAAGAGTGCAAAAAAAAATAGAAACTGAAAAAAGAGAAAGTGGATACCGAATAAGAAAAGGATCATGAGTACCTAGATTTAGAGTATCCATTTACACCAATGAAAATTACTGTAGAGAAACCTCCACCACCGTTTCCTTAAAGGTTGAAGCAACACAAACAAAATAAACAATTTTCTAAATTTTTAGAAATTATTAAGAAATTAGCAGTAAATATTCCCTTCGTAAAAGCTTTAGAGAAAATGCCCAATTATGTGTAATTTATGATAGGTATTCTGAACAAGAAAAGAAAGTTCACAGATAATGAAACTTGTTGCACTTAGTGAAGAGTGTAGTGCAATTATTCAAAAAAAGCCTCCTGAAAAATTAAAAGATCCTGGAAGTTTCACTATACCATGTGCTATTGGTGAAAAATTTTATGGAAGAGCTTTATGTGATTTGGGAGCCAGCATTAATCTTATTCCTCT
>NEWO01000280.1:62951-75252 GCA_003013225.1 Phalaenopsis aphrodite | reverse complement strand
GTCCCTGTATCAATCCTGAAATATCGTGAGTATAGGAATTTTTTTTCAAAATGTGAGATATCGTGTGAGATTGTATAAGAATGTGATAGTCGTATTAATTTATAAATATGTGAAGCATCATGTGTAAATAAACTTTGAAATGCGCAGAATCCGAAGGCTTATGAAAATGTAAAATTTGTAAGGTTTACAAGATTGTGAAAGAATAGACAAAATTTACATAAGTATAGGAATAATCAACTCATGGTGAGAAAAGAAAAGAGATTTGTTTCTTTGGAATGTTCATTATTTAAAAAAAAATGTTTTGTTGTTCATTGTTAATTAATTTTATATATGTATGTAAATATATTATTTTATTCATTACATATGTTATTTTATGCATCATTCTTTGCTTTTAGCCTTTCTCAGAATTGGGAGAAACCAAAATTCATTTGTTTTCTCAATCAATTTCCCAAATTTGCATTCACAATTGTGAAAAGAAATTTCAACACATTTTTATTAAACTGTCATGCCAGGAATGTAATCTGATACCAAATGTAATACTATTTGATTCCATTTAAGAAGACATAATCAAAATATCTTTCGGAACCATATGAATGATCCATGTATATGAATATTCTTCCATATGTCAATACTAGACATATATCACTGAATCAAATCTGCATATCATCCAATTGGCGATATACTGTCAGTATACATGTAAAACTGGTAAGCTATATAAAGACTAGCCTCACCTTCTAACATATCATCGAAAAAGTAAAATTAGCTTTTCCTAAATATATACTGAGGTGTGTTGTCTTTAAACAACTTATAGCTCATAAGGCTGTAAATTCTCTTTCTCACAATCAGGCCTAAAACGAAATTACATCTCGTCTTCATTAATTCTCTTGAGAGTTATAGATACTCTAGTATATAACACTCCAAGGATGCAGTGTTTAGCTAAATCAATGCCATTACCTTTCAGAACCAAAATTGATCCCACAGGTAAAGGGATCTTCACAAGACCTTGAAATTTTCCATCACCGACAATTTGGATTTTTGTCCCAAACATAATGTTGCATTTGTTGATGAATGAGACCGTGCAGAATGGTCTCACAAATTCATGATGATCAACGTGAGGAGGAATACAGTCACCAGCCTCGTAGATATTAACTATACAACTATTGGGAATACAATCTGTTGGTAAAATACGCCAAGTCACCAATCGTTTAATCATCCGCTTTATAAATGACGGTAAAGGATCAAATTCATCATGGCGAATTATTCCAGGTGGATTTCCTTTCTTATCCTAAGCAAAATTTTAACAACAATCATACTGTGTTGTAACCCTTCCTTTACCATGTTTCCACTTCTTGGGCTCGGAATATGTTCTTCTTCATAACTGACCAGCTCGACCCATGTCTCTTTCTAAAAAGACACGCTTCACAATATCATCATGCTTGCTTCTAGTGAATACATTAGTGTGCAATTCTAATCCTTCAAGTATATTAACACACTTTCCTGAAGCCTCTAAAAATGCTCGAAGTTATGTTTTCTCACTTTCTCATATTTTTCCAAGTCATGTTCCAGAATAATCTGTAAAGGACGTGTTTTATTTACAAATTGAGGAATGTAAGGCTCCACTTCCATAGATCTTTCTTTAGTCCTTTCCTTCTTAGAAATCATTTTTTCTTCAGCCTTAATGGGTTGAGGTAGTACTTCAATTGGCTGATCATAAGTTTTCCTTCTTAATTTGATGGCCATTTGTATAATACCATTTTAATTTTCCCCTTATTTTTTTAACTGCTCCAACACCTTAAGGATGAGGTAGTTTTAGTTTCTCTTCTACGTGCGAGTAAGTGTTACTTTACCTTTCAACTAATCGTCGGTAGGGGTAGCACCAACAAGCTCGCCCTTTGAAGTCATTACCATTGACTTCATCCGATTAATCGCAGCATTACTCGATTCTGCTTCATCAACCTTTTTGAACTTTCTTTTCTTTCCAGCCGTAAATTGATTATTACTCCTGAATTTTAACACAGGCTTTTGCTCACAAAATTCTTCTTTATTAACCACAGTTAAGGCCGAACATTCGTAATCCAGCTCAATCTGATCAAAGTTGAGATCAAATTCAATCACTCCTTCTTCAAACTTCTCTTTGTTAAAGTCAAAACCCATGCCATTCTTGAAAGTAAAAATCAACTTTCCTCCTGACATTTTCCAGCACCAAAACAGGAAAACAATCAGTATGTCAGACCGGGCTCAGGAATGAACAATATTAATTCTTTAATAATTTACATATGCATTTATGTACATATATTACAAAAATATATAACTTATGTACATATATATTTTATATATACACACACACACACACACACACATATATATATATATATATATATATATATATATATATATATATATATATATATATATATATATATATATATATATATATATATGAAAAGATGGAGCTAGTAGGGGTGGCGGCTGGTGCTCTGCTAGGGTTTTCATGGCTCCCTGTTTTGGCTTGCTGGTAGGCTGGTGGGGGAGGAAGGTTTCTTCTTCTTCTCTGTTGGATGTTTGGGTTACTGGTGTTCCTTCCTGTAGTTTGGTTTTCCTCAGCTTTCAGTATTTTTGTTTTTTTGGTTTTCTGGTTTGTCCTTGGTCCTATTTCTCTAGTTGTTTTGGTGTCATCACTTGTTCTGTGGTGGTGACGAGACTGACGGCTGCTGCTGATTTTTGTTCTGAAGTCTTCCTTACTGTAGTGTTTGGTGGGGAAGTGCTTAATTTTTACTTGGTTTACTGTTCCATTGGTTTTGCTGGCTGTTTCTCTGTTTGGTTGCTTGTCTCCTTTCTACATGTGCTCAGGATGGCTTCTAACATTGCTTTGGACACAAATATCCAATGGGCTAAGGCTAACTGTGCTGGGTGGTTGGTCACCCTGAGGAGAATTTAGAAAATATGGATAAGTTAATTTTTCCATAGGAGTTTCATGACACTTTAGCTAGCAAAAGGACGTCTTCCTGTATTCACCCTCTTGAGTGTAAGGAAGGGGAGCCTGTAGTTTATTTTTCTCCTCAAGAGGTTATTTCCTTAAATGAAGAGGTTAAGCTCACTTTGGTAGGTAAATTCCAGCTTGGCCATCCCAAGATGGAACTTGTAAGGAGCTTTTTTTAGTCCTTGAATTTTAATGGTGCTTGGCAACTGGGCTTACTAGATGGCAAGCATACTTATCCAATTGACAGAAGAAGAAGATTATGCCAAGCTCTTTGCCAAGCAATCTTTAGTTATTGGGGGGCTACCATGGAATTAACAAGGCCTTATGGTGTCCAAGCTCTTTTTAATATTGGGTATGCTTTAGGAAGACCCCTTAAAGTTGATGCTCATACTTATAACAAGGCAAGGCCAGCTCTTTCTAGAATTTTCATTGAAAGAGATATCACCTTGCCTGAAGTTAAAAGAGTGTGGATAGGCTCTGAACATGAAGGCTTTTGGCAGAAGGTGATCCTTGAACAAAGGCCTTATTACTGTCAACATTGCAAGATGTTTGGACACACTATGGATAGGTGCTATAGGCTACATCCTCCGGTTAAAAGAAAATAGTCTTATATGAAGGAAATTGACCCCCCTCAACATCTTGGGGTTAATGAGGATGGCCTACAGGATGAGTCTTAGAGCTCTCCAACCCCTTTTATTTCCAATACTCCTCCTCCTAAGGGAGTGCTGAGAGAGGAACCCAACATTTTTACTATAATTTCCCCCACAGTTAACTCCATTGAGGAGAGATTGCAGGATTCATTCCAGGAAAAGCAATTGGAGACTCAGCATGTTATTGAGGAAGAGAAAGTTACCGCTTTGAACCACTTTCTGGGGGGGATTAGATTGTGCATACCTCTAAGAGAAAGAAAAACTAGACCACATAATCTCAAAGATTACGAAGGGAGACTGCTTTCATTGGCAATAATCTGAAGGTTGGATCATCTCCTGGACCCTCTAGAGGGAGGACCAAATCTAGATCACAACCATCACTCCATATTTCTCGTCCAAATGTTTAGGTTCTCTCTTGCTTGGTATAAGGCCTCTAGTCACTTTAAGTCTTTCAGAAGACTTTTAAATTTTCTCATTAACTTCAGTTGTAATGTTTTGAGAATTGGTCTCTCTGGCCTTTGGGTGATGGTAGACTTCTGTTAGTTTTTTCTATATCCTCTATCTAAGAAGATATGGGAGCCTTTTTATTCTCTTCCTTTGTTTCAACTCAGCAAGTCATTGGACAGTTTTTTGGGCTGTTGTGATAACAGTCTTGTGGTTCCTTTTCTTTTATATAATAGATGATTAATTTGATGTGTTGGAACATCAAGGGGATTTCAGATCCAAAATCCTTGATCAGAACTAAACAGTTGGTAAGGAAGCACAGGTTATTGTGTTTTCCTATTCTTGAACCTTTGGTTCACAGTACCCCTTGCAGATTTAGAAAACACTTCCCAAGTTTCAATTACGTTTACAATATTAATTACAAAATTTGTTTTTTCTATAAAAGATATCTTAATGTTCAGATCCTTGATGATCAGCCTTAATTTCTACGTATCAAGATTTTATGGGATTTTCTACATGTTGAGACTACCTTTGTTTATGCTGGGAGTTCTACTAGTGATAAAGTTACATTATGGCAACAAATACAGCATTTGAAATCTTCGATTAATGGACCTTGGATCATTGGTGGAGATTTTAACAGTATAGCTAGATTGAATGAAAAATGGGGTGGGAAACCTGTGGATATCAACCAAATGTTACTCTTCAATCAGAACATCAGGAACATTGATCTTGCTGAACTTCCACATCAGGGTCCTCTTGATACTTGGAGGAGAGGTAAACTATTTGAGAGAATTGATAGGTTCCTGGTTAATTAGGCTTGGCTGGATACCAACTTTGTGACTATTGTCTCCCATCTTCCTTACACTTGTTCTGATCATAGGCCTTTATTAATTTCTATATACCCTAATCTTGTTTCTCCATTACTAAGATTCAGATTCTTTAATGTATGAGTGGAGCATCCTGATTTTCTTCCCTTTATTAAGTTTGTTTGTCTACCTGTTTCATCCTTTCCTCCTTGGATTAGATTATGACAAATTCAGAAAAAGGTTGCTAAATTGCTGAAAGCTTGGAATTGGAACTGTTTTGGCAACCTTACAGCAAAAGTTGAAAAGGCTGAAGCTACTGTTAAACAGACTGAATTAAACTTACATATGGGGCTCTCTGATGAACAAATCCTGATCTCAGCTAATGTTAATCTTCTACAAGCTATTCATTGGGAGGAGGAATTCTATAAACAAAAGGCAGCCATTAAAAAGTTTGTTGATGAGGATAGGAATACAAGGCTCTACCATGCCTGTATTAAACAAAGAAGACACTCCAACACCATCCTGAAGATTAAAAACCATAATGGCAGTTAGATCTAGGGTGATGATCTAATTTATAGAGATGTTATAAATCACTTTCAAACTCTTTTATCTGAATCTCATGAGGCTAGTCTTCAGAACTTTGATCCTAGTCTGCTTAATGACAAATTCTCTGAAATTCACTGCTTGGACTTAACTTTTATTCCTTCTGAGGAAGAAATTTGGAAAGTTTTATGTTCTATTGATGGTGATAAAGTGGCTGGTGCAGATGGTTTTACTTCTACCTTCTACAAAAAAACTTGGGAGGTAGTAAAATTTGATATTGTTGAAGTTGTTCAGGCCTTCTTCAGGGGGGAGGAAATGCCACATTACTTTGCTCAGTCCACCATAATTTTAATTCCCAAGGAGGATCAGAAATCTAGTTGGGATAATTTTAGACCCATATCTCTTACAACTCTGTTGTTTAAGCTTATTAGCAAACTTTTGGTTTTTAGATTAAAGCCACATTTATCTTGGATGATTTCTCCTAATCAATATGCTTTTGTTAGAGGCAAACAAATTGCTGACAATGTTTTACTTACACAAGAACTCTTTCTTGATATTGACAAGCCTTGCAGGGGGGTAACCTTATATATAAGCTGGATATTTCTAAAGTTTATGATACTATCAATTAGAATTTTATTTTGGAGGTCCTTAAAGCAATGGTTTTCATAATTCCTTCTGCCAAATCATTCACAGATGGCTTAATAATAATTCTTATACCATTCTTCTTAATGGGAATTCTTAAGGGCAGTTCTAAGCTACTAGGGGAATCAAACAAGGGGACCCTCTAATCCCCCTACATTTTCATTTTGGCTATGGATTACTTATCAAGGCTTCTTAACCAAAATTTTTCTGAGGGAATATATCAGATTTTCTAATAAAGCTAATTTTTCCATAATTCATTTATGCTATGCTGATGACTTCATACTATTTTCTAAGCCTCAAATCCAGCAGTGAAGATGGTTGTCAGTTTTCTGAACTTGCTTCAATAGATTTCTGGTTTCTCTCCGAACTCAAAAAAATGTCAACTAATCTTTAGCAATAAGCTTAATTCTGCTGCCAAAAAATGGGTTAAAGACTTCGCTGGATTTAAATCTACTACCTGCCCTTGGTTTATCTTGGGGTACAATTAATTAAAGGTAGGAAAAATCAAACTCAATTTGATGAGGTGGTTTCTAAAATTTCCAAACAAATCTCTTGCTGGACTAACTGTTATCTGTCACAGGGGGGAAGATTAACCTTAATCAAAAGTATCCTGACTTCTTTCCCTATGTATATTTTGTAAATGCTGAAAATGAAAAAAGGCACATAGAAAACCTTGGAGGTGATGTTAAACAAATTCTTGTGGGCAGGAAAACATAAACAAGTTCACTGGTTTAGTTGGGATAAGCTTTGTCTGCCTCTTGTTGCAGGGAGGCTTGGTATGAAGTCTTTCCAACAACTTCATGATATCTTCTACTGTAAATTCTGGATCAAATTTAGAGAACAGAAGTCTTTGTGGGCTTACTATATGAAGTTAAAATATTGCAAACACTCTCATCCAACAATTATCTGCAGAAAACTTGGGGATTCTAAAATTTGGACTGAACTCCTGCATATCAGGAATGTGGTTGAAGACCTTTTCACCTGGGATGTGGGAGAAGAAAAAATTGATTTTTGGTTAGATAACTGGCTACTTGATGGTAAATTGGAGCCATCAACCTCCCTGGGCTCAACTATCATCACCCCTATTCAATTATGTTGGAATGGTCATCATTAGAATAAAGATATGTTGGCTTCCATGGTGAATCCTGAACAATTGTATCAAATCCTTAGGATCTCAGTCAATCCACAAAAACCAGATAGAATTGTGACTAAAAATCCTCCTCATACCAATTGGCAACACAAGGATTGGGGTCAAGCCATGTGGGCGAAATATCTCAGCCCCTCTACGTCATTCTGCACTTGGAGATGTTTCATAATATTATTCCCACTGATGATATAATTAAACTCAAGGGTTTAAAATGACCTTCAAGATGTAATTTTTGCTGCCAACATGAGGAATCCTTCAATCACCTATTTTTCTCTTGTCCAGTTACTCAAGGGGTTTGGACACAGGTGGCTTCTAAACTTCATTTCCTCTCCCATTTGTTGAATTTTGGAAACTTCCTTGACTTCTAGAAGGTTTGGAAAGAGAACCATGCTGAAATAATTCCCATTATTACTACATGGTTCATATGGATGGCAAGAAATAGCAATAAATATGAGGGAAAAACTCAAAGTGCCACACAAATTGTTATTAACTGCTATGCCTATACTCTTAAGATAATCAATATCATTGGATACAAGATTAAAGTTCTTAGGTGCTCCCAAATCCTTAATACTCAACGTTCTCCTCCTGCCAAATCATATTTCTTGTTTTTCCATTGAGAGAAACCTTTTTATCCTTGGATCAAAATCAACACTAATGGAAGTTACAGAAGACACACTGCTAGTATTGGGGGGATTTTTAGAAATAACTTTGGGGAATGCCTACTGTTTTTCCAATCTCCCACTCATCCTTTAAATTCTTTACAGGCTGAAGCCTTAGCTGTGGTATGGGCTCTTCAAACAGCTATTGTTATGGGATGGATCCTTCAAATTGTGGAGTTGGATTCCACATGGCTAGTCCAGCTCTTAAAGGATTACATCTCCCCACCTTAGTTTCTTCTCCCAGCTTTTAAGCAAATTAATCACATGAAGATGACTCACAAATTATAGATTATCTGGAATCATATCTTCAGGGAAGGTAATAGATGTGCTAAATGGCTTGCACATCAAGGTGCACAGTTTATGTTGCCTAAAGTGAATACTACCCCTCCCGTGGAGCTGGCTTGGTTGATTGATGTAGATATGTCTAATCTGCCTTATATTAGATAGGGGGGTGTCAAATGCTGATTCTTCTAACTATCCTGTCTAAGGAGGGATCTTGTTTTGTTGGGTCCTTGCTGTTTTGGAATTTTCTTTTCCTTTTCTTCTCTTCAGCCCCTGCAGGTTACAATTAGTTTTTTTTTCATTTTGGGACCCCTTGGCCCCTTTTGGGTGGACCTTTGTTTTTGTTTGTGAACCAAACCCCCTATAGCTTTTGTAACCCTTTAATTTAGTTTAACATGTAAGGAGTCTCTGGCACTCCTTTTAATATATATATATATATATTAGTCTTACTTTAAAGATTTTGGCTGTGTGGAAGAGAAAAGAGTGTCATGCCATCTACATAAAATTAAACAGATAGAATTTATTTCAATATTAGTTTCTTATATTCAAGTATATTTTGTTACAATTTTAAATTTGGACCCAGTTACAACTAGAACATCAGTGCTTCTAAGAACAAGACTCTATTTATAAAATTTGCTCTTTTAAAACATCAATGACACGTAGTACTTTTTCAGATATCGTCCATTGACAGGAAGCATAGGTCATTCTCCTTGACAATCTATTCATTGATAAGTGCCTCTAAACTAAACCTTCTCAACAACGAACGGTCCTTCCCATATTTGTTCAAATTTACCTACTATGTTACGATGTGCAAGAAATGGTTTTCTAAGGACAAGAACAAAGTCACCGACTTTGAAAGTCCTAGGGTGGACCAGTTTATCATGTGTTTGAATCATTCTAGCTTGATATAATTCTAGATTTTATTGCGCTATCATCCGTTTTCCTTCCAAACTTTCTAATTATTCTAGTCGTAATCTGGCGTTCTCTTTAGTGGTAATTTTATTTGTGACAACAACTCTAAGAGATGGAAATTGAACTTCTAAAGGTAACATAGCCTGTAGACTGAGTTGGAGTTCTGAACGTAGTTCTGAAGGCCCATAAGGCTTCTAATAACTGCTCATGCCAATTTCTTTTGTTTTTGTCCAAAGTTTTCTTTAGAATTTGGATAAGAGACTTATTAAAAGCCTCGACCAATCTGTTAGCCTTCGGGAAATAAATTGTAAAATAATGCCAATCTATCATGTGTCTTTTGACGAAGTTATTGATTTTTGTCTTTTTGAATGCATGCCCATTGTCTGATATGATTCTGCGTGGTACTCCAAAACAATAAATAACTTGATTTTTGAAGAACTCCAGAACATGATGTGCTTTTACTTCCTGATGAGGCCCATTTCAAAAAATAGTCCGTTGCAGCGAGTGTGAATCGATGTCCCTTTGAAGATGGAGGGTTTATAGGACCTACTATATCTGTACCTGACCAAAGGAAAATATGTTGAGATTTTCATACCTATTTTATAATGATTTTGATGATATTTCACTTTAAAGAAGGGTTTTTTTGATGATTTGTTGCAGGTATGATGAATTATGGTCATTGGAGCAAAAAGATGCAAAAAAGAGCAAATTTATAGCGAAAAAGACCAAAATATAAAGATTTGAACTAGGGCGTTGACGGCGAGCCCAACGGCACCGATGAAGAGATTTTCTCGAGTGTTCAGATCAAATATTTTTGAAGGCCCACCGACGACACCCTCAAGGCCACCGACGGTGAGATCGGCGGTTATCTCAACAGGTGCATTGAATGTGGATGATTTTTTAAGGGATGCTTAGGCAACTCTTGGAAAACTCTTCTAAAACTTTAAGAGAAGATTTTTGCCAAAAAATAGAAAGAGGTTAGGGAGGTTCAGAGAAGTTCAAGAGCCCCAGTAGCGTGTAGAGAGTTTAATTTAAGGTTAGATTGTGGTGAATTCTTTGAGAGATTGTAAGAGTGGAGGGAAAGTGAGAGATTTCTTCCTCCCTACCATTTCAAAGATGAATTCTATGTACTGTAAAGAAAGGAAGAGATTCAGAAGAACTTCAAGGAGTTTGCTTGGGGAGGAATTAGAGATAAGTGTTATTTACTTATTGTAGTTTGTATGACTTTACTTTTATTTTTAAATTCTGAGTTTTATCGTATCTTACCCATGAGTTCTGAGTATTTTTCTCTATCTTTCTTCTTGTCTTGAGATTTAGTGAAATGGTGATTTTAATTTGTTGAGCCATGAAAATGTTAAAGAAGTTGTGATGATCTTTCCACTTCGATCTTAATTTACTTTCAATTTGTCTAATTGATTTGTTAAAATATGTAGAGTTTTACAACTAAAGTGAAGATTACATTCAAGATTCAGGGATGTCAAAGCCCTTAGAAGTTGGGTGCAAATAAATAGGGAAATAAAATTATCGGGCATAGAATTGGAGATTTTAGAGTGACAAACTAAAATCCTCAATTTGGTCCTATCGTTTGGGTGCTGAAGTGTAGATGTTAGCCCTCAAGTGAGGAGAACGTGGGAGCTCCGAAGTGAGAGCCAATATCCTCTCAGCCTAGCCGCAAATTTAGTAACCAAGAATAGGATTAGTCAATGTTCTTTATGCCTGGACCAAAGGGTAAAGAATAAGTATGCTTTTATTTGGCACAATCCAATTTGAACTAATTCACTTTATCCATTCACTTTAATTTCTTGACAAGGAGAATGATGCTTTCTTATATATTTGATTTCACATTAGGAACTTTATTAGTAGAATTAGTTATTTAAGAGTTATTAAAATTATATATTTATTTCAATTATCTTGTGACAGATAAGAAATTTGAACTAAATTGTTGTGATTAAGTATTGATTTTCTAAAATCTTAGTTCCTAGCCTCTAATATTACTCCCTGTGGGATCGATATCTAGAGATCCATTAGAGCCATGTATTACTTGAGAGATACGTATACTTGCATTGATAAGTGTGAGTTTACCATTATTGAATATTTTATATATACATCTTTATCGAATTTATAACCGTTGTCAAGTTTTTGGTGTCGTTGCCGAGGAATTAAATCTTCTAGCAACACTATTAAATTCTTGTATTTTTAAGCATATATAAAGTCACTGTCAAGTTTTTTATATTTAGAGTAACAGGCAAATTAGGGCTATTAGAAAATTTTTACTGGAATTGCAACTTATTTTCATATTTAGTTAACTATTTTTCTATGCACTGATTTCAACTATATGCGTAATTTTGGACATGAAAATCTTATACCCTATGATTCAGAATTAGAACGCTCTGTTAGAGGAACTAGAAAACTAAGAAGAGAACCTAGAAATCCTGACACAATGGAAAACAACGTAAACAACTAAGGAATAGAAAATGAACACTAACCTAGACATCTACGAGATTATGCAAATCCTACAGCAGATGAAATTCACTTATCTATCCAAAATCCTGATGTAGGTGCTAATTCATTTAAGCTTAAACCTATTATTATCTAAATGGTACAAAACAATCAATTCGGAGGTTCACCAAATGAAGATCCTAATTTACACCTTGCTAATTTTTTAGAACTTTGTGCTACCTTTAAAAATGACAAATTTTCAAATGATGTTGTTAGACTTAGAATTTTTTCCTTTTTAATTTAGGGATAAGACTAAGATGTGGTTAAATTTTTTAGCACCTGGATGTATTAGAACTTTGAGAGAACTTTCACAGAAATTTCTATCCAAATATTTTCATCCATCCAAAACTGCTAAACTTAGAAATGACATAACATCATTTTGTCAGATTGATGGAGAGTCGATATATGAAGCTTGAGAGAGATTTAAATATCTTCTTAGAAAGTGCCCTCATCATTCGTTACCAGATTGGTTGATAATTCAAACTTTTTATAATGGATTAGTGGGATCACTTAGATCGATTATAGATGTTGCGGCTGGTGGTTCTTTAATGTCAAAACATTTTGATGAGGCTTATTCGTTAATAGAAGAGATGACTAACAACAATTTTCAATGGTCCTCTGAAAGGGTAACTCCTAAAAGAGTAGCTAGTATCCATGATTTTGATGCAATATCGATGTTAGCTTCGCAGATTGCTGCAATATCAAAGAAATTAGATCATTATGGAATGAATTATTCT
>NEWO01000280.1:52714-62909 GCA_003013225.1 Phalaenopsis aphrodite | reverse complement strand
TGAGCAAGTTGTGGATGTTCAACCTTCGTATGAGACTTTCAATGCTATTAAGAATAGACCCAACGACCCTTATTCGAACTATTATAACCCAGGTTGGAAGAATCATCCTAATTTTTATTAGAATAACAATTCTTCTACAAATCAACAATGGGCAAACAACCCAGTGAACCCATTAGGAAGTTTATCAAACCAAGGAAATGTTAATTATAGACCTTCTTATCCTCCAGGATTTAAAAGTAACACTCAATTTAAGAAAAATAAGTTTTCTATGGAAGAGCTGATATTAAACATGGGTCAACAGTTTCATAATAAAGGAAATCAATTACAAAATGAAGGAACTGCTATTAAGAATATTGAAAATCAATTGGGGCATATCGCTAATGCGCTTAGTAATAAAAAATTAGGAACTTTTCCTAGTACTGTGGAACCAAATCCTAAAGATCAAGGAAAAGAACAAATAAAAGCGATACAATTACGAAGTGTAAAAGAATTGGAAACAAGAATGCAAAAAGAAATGAAAACTTAAAAAGAGAAAGTTGATACAAAAAAAGAAAGTGATCATGAATACCCAGATTTAGAATATCCACTTACACCAATGAAAATTATTGTGGAGAAACCTCCACTACCGTTTCCTCAAAGATTGAAGCAACACAAAAAGAATTAACAATTTTCCAAGTTTATAGAAATTCTTAAGAAATTAACGGTAAATATTCCCTTCGTAGAAGCTTTAGAGAAAATGCCCAATTATGTAAAGTTTATGAAAGATATTTTGAACAAGAAAAGGAAGTTCACTGATAATGAGACTGTTGCACTTAGGGAAGAGTGTAGTACAATTATAAAGAAAAAGCTTCCTAAAAAATTAAAAGATCCAGGTAGTTTCATTATACTGTGTGCTATCAGTGAAAAATTTTATGGAAGAGCTTTATGTGATTTGGAAGACAATATTAATCTTATGCCTCTATCAATCTTCAAAAGATTAGGATTAAAAAAAGTCTCACCTACTTCTGTAACTCTTCAGTTAGCAGATCGTTCAGTTACTTATCTTAAGGGACTTATAGAAGATGTGTTAGTAAAAGTTGATAAATTTATCTTTCTTGTGGATTTCATTATATTAGATATGGAGGAAGATAAAGAAATACCTATCATTTTAGGGAGACCATTTTTATCTACTAGAAATGATAGATGTTCTAAAGGGAGAATTAACTATGAGCGTTAACAATTAAGAAGTGACTTTTAACATTGCAAAATCTATGAAATACACTGCTATTGAAAAAGATGATGAATGTTTTCGCATGAAAATTAGTGAACATGTATTGAACGAGCATTTTAAAGAACATTTTGAAGAGAAAGAACAATTTGAAGACAGTGATGAAGTTATTTTGGATGAAATAGAAAACGAGAAAGAAGAATTTGTTCAGGGAAGATTTGAGATGCTGGATATTACAGGAAATGCTCATAAGAATTCTGTTCCGTCAATTATAAAACCACTTGAACTTGAGTTAAAAATATTGTCTAACCACTTGAAGTATGCATTTCTAGGAAACTCATCTACACTACATGTTATTATATCTTCAGAATTAAATGATTTGTGAGAGAAAAGACTATTGGATACGTTAAAAAGATATAAGAAAGCTTTTGGTTGGACCTTAGCCGATATTAAGGGAATCAGTCCTTCAATTTGTATGCACAAAATTATACTAGATGTGAACATAAACCAAGAGTTGATCCACACAAGAGATTAAACCCAATGATGAAAGAAGTAGTTAAGAAAGAATCTTTGAAATGGTTGGACACTGGAATTATATATCTTATTTCAGACTATGCTTAGGTAAGTCCAATTCATTGTGTTCCTAAGAAAGGAGGAGTGACTGTTGAGACAAAAGAGAATAATGAATTAATACCTATTAGACAAGTTACTGGGTGGCGTATTTGCATTGATTATAGAAAATTAAACATTGCCACTAGGAAAGATCACTTCCCTTTACCATTTTTAGACCAAATAGTAGATAGACTTGCATGCCACAAATATTTTTGTTTTTTAGATGGATATAGCGGTTACCATCAAATTCTTATTGCTTCTGAGGATTAATAAATGACAAAAATTACTAGTCCTTTTGGAACTTTTGCCTTTCAAAGAATGTCTTTCAGATTATGTAATGCACTTGCAACATTCCAGAGATGTATGATGTCTATATTTAGTAAGTTAATCGATGATGGATTGGAAGTATTTATGGATGATTTCTCTATATTTGGGACATCATTTGACGCGTGCTTAAATATTCTTGTAAAAGTTTTGGAGTTATGCGAAAGAACTAATTTAGATTTAAATAGGGAGAAATGTCAATTTATGGTTGAAGGAGGAATTGTGTTAGGGCATAAAATTTCAAAAAAAATGGTATAGAAGCAGACCCTGTGAAAATTCAAGTTATATTTAAATTAACACCTCCTACTAATGTAAAAAAGTTTAGGAGTTTTCTTAGACATGTTGGTTTTTACAGGCGTTTTATTAAAGATTTTTCAAAAATTATTAAACCTCTATTCCAACTTTTAGAAAAGGACAAGAAATTTGAATTTACTGAAAACTGTTTAAATGCCTTTGAGTTATTAAAAGAAAAACTAATTACAACCCCTATTATAGTTTCACGTAACTGGGAGAAACCATTTGAACCGATGTGCGATGCTAGAGATTATGCTATTGGAGCTGTTCTTGGACAGAGGTATGAAAAGATTTTTTAATACCTCTATTGTTACTGAAAAAGAGTTACTGGCCATTTTGTATGCTTTAGACAAATTTAGATCTTATTTAATTGGGACTAAATGTTTTGTGCACACTGATCACTCTGCTACTAAAGATGCAAAAGAAGGATACCAAACTAATGTTACTTAGATGGATGCTTTCGATGCAAGAATTTGATTTTGTGGTTATTGATAGAAAAGGAACTGATAATGAAATTGCTGATCATTTTTTGAGATAAGAAAATCATGAATTATCTGACACCGACAATGAAATTACAGACAATTTCCCTGATGAACAACTTTATAATATTAATGAGTGAAAAATACCATGGTATGTTGATATTGTTAATTATATTGTAAGTGATATTTTGCCACCTATGCTGACGTTGCAACAACACAGAAAATTCATTCATGTTGAAAAAGCATATTTTTGGGATGAACCTAATTTATATATACAATGTAAGGATCTTATTATGAGAAGATGTGCACCTTATGAAGAAACAAAACTAATTATTCAGAAATGTCATGATTCTAAATTTGGAGGACATTTTGAGATTGTTAAAACTGCTTATAAAATTTTACAAGCTGAATTCTATTGGTCTACTCTCTTTAGAGATGTTTACAGATATATAAAATCTTGTGATTGAAGTCAATGAGTAGGCAATATATCTAGAAGAAATGAAATGCCTCTGAATTTCATGTTAGAAGTTGAGATCTTTGATGTTTGGGGATTAGATGTCATGGGACCATTTATTCCTTCATCTGAGAACTTATACATATTAGTTGGAGTAGACTATGTTTCAAAGTGGATTGAAGCACAAGCTTTACATTGTGACGCTAAAAGTGTTTCAAGATTTTTAATGAAAAATATTTTCACTAGATACGGAATGCCGAGAATGATTATCACTGACGGAGGATCCCATTTTAGGAATAAATACATTCAGAGATTTGCAGAAAAAGTTTAATATTTTTCATAGAATCTCTACTTCCTATCACCCTCAAACCAGTGGGTTAGCTGAAGTTTCTAATAGAGAGATTAAACAAATACTTGAGAAGATTGTAAACCTTAGTAGAGTAGATTGGTCCACTAGACTGGATACCGCATTATGGGCTTATAGGAATGCTTACAAAACTCATATTGGAATGACTCCTTACAGGCTAATTTTTGGAAAGACTTGTCACTTACCAGTAGAATTGGAGAGTAAACCATATTGAGCGATTAATGAATTCAATTATAATTTGAAAGATGCTGGTGAGAAGAGATTGTTACAATTGAATGAATTGAAAGAATTAAGAAATGAATCTTTTGATAACGATAAAATTTATAAGGAGAAACTAAAGTATGGCATGATCGGAAGATTAACCAGAAGAACTTTGAATCAGGACAAGAAGTTTTGCTTTACAATATAAGGCTGAAATTATTCCCTGGGAAATTTAAGTCTCGTTGGTTAGGACCCTTTACTGTACTCAAGTTTATACTTACGGAGTTCTTGAAATTGAAGAGGTTTTAATGATCAGTCAACATGAATAATATCTGAATAGGTCGGCCTAACGATGTCAAACCAAGCGCTTTACTGGAGGCAACCCATATTTATCTTTATTTTTATTACAATTATAGTAGTTTTATTTGAAATTTTGGTTAGTTTGTGGTAGTATTGAACTCTACTACTCATATTTACCATTAAATCATCATAAAAATTGGATCCATAGAAAAAATTGGAACTCATTCGAACCAGAGCAAAACTGTGCAATTTTTGCCTTGGGCGCTTACGACGCCATCGTCGCCGCCGGCGACAGGTTTTTCCTAAGAGTCCATGCAATTAAATTCTAAAGACTTGCTGACGGCGCCATCGACGCCACCAACAGTGAGAATGGCGGGATGACGGTTTCCAGAGTTTAAAATGACGATTTTTGGTAGTTTTTGGCTGTAGTTACTCCCTATAAACTTCCAAATTCAGTTCCTAAGTTTGTATTTCCCCAAAAATGAATTAAAACTCCACCAAATTCATCCTTATGGCGTCAAATTCTCCTGAAAACCGTAGATTACGAGTGTTCAATCGGAGAAAGTTCATTAGTTCCAAGGAGCAACAAATCTTCAACAAAGTGCCGACAAAGAGGAGATTAATCAAATAAAGAGGATTCGTGAATCAAGGATTGAATAACCCTTTGCTGTCAATTGAAGAGATGATTATGTGACAAAGATGAGAAGTGTTATGCTACTCTACAACCGTCGTAGTTGTTTCTGTGGTGAATGACTTTTATGCTAATTTGTAAGGAATCTACCAAGGGATCATCTATGTGCGAGGTAGATGGATAACTTTTACTCCTGCACGGATTAATGAGTTATATATGATCGATAATGTTCCTGTCTGCCATTATTCCAACTTCTTCCTGACAAGAAACCTGATGAATGAGATCTACCAATATTTGACGAACGAAACTGAAGACTGGGAAATGAGAGAAAACGGGCATGTTAGTTTCTCTCTGACACTTCTAAACCCCGTTTCTAAACACTAGCATTTCTTCATTTCTGCAAAACTATTTTCGACAATGAGGATCTGTAAAGTTACTAAGGAAAGTGCTATTTTGAATTACTGCATCCAAATGGGACTGTCGATTGATATTGGATCAATAATTGTGAAGTCTGTTTTGGGCCTGATCGTTCATGGATGACCTTATGAGCTTGACCATCCTCCAAAATTTTTCTTACATTGCAGTCAGTTCCAAGTATCTTATGAGAATTGGGAAAAGGTAATTCTATCTTGGAAGCCTTTGGACCCAACTAAGAGATTTCTAGCCAATGAAGATGAAATTGATATGACTATTATGGTGGATCAATCGTCTTAGAATTCACTTCCTATTCAACCATTAGTTCCGGACAAGACACTAGTGATCTTGGGCAGAATCAAGAAATTGGAGAAACAAGTACAAAATGTTATGAATGCAATTAACAATATCTCTGATTTTTTCGATCATCTAGATTTGAGGATGAAAGAGCATTTTGATCACTCTGGACATATCCAAGGAAGTTTGATACGATTGATAAGAAAGATAGGATTGATAGAAGAGGACTCTACTGAAGAATTTCCATACCGACCCTTCTATAACCTCTTCGTTCATGTTGAATCAATGGGTGATCTCAGAGGAGAAACAAGCATTGAATCGGAAGAGTAGTAGATTTACCTTGCTACATGTATGTCTATGTGTGTAATTTGGTTTGAAATTTGTGTTTGCTTTGCTTTCAAATTTTGTTTTTAGATCCTAGTATAGTTGAGACTGAGCATAAGATGTTTGTTTTCAGCTTTTTGAGTGTTGTGGCTTGGATTTCTACGCTTAATTGATGTATTAAGGTTGAGAAAATACCAAACTTAGGTGTGTCGTAACGTATATAGTAACCCTCAGAATTTATATATAATTGTGATGTTTTGTGTTGTGAATGTTTATTTGTGTTAGTACATCATTTAATAACTTAAAATTTGTGTCTATAATGATTGAACAGATGTCGTTAAGGATTGAATTTGATCAAAATTGCAAAAATCTGGAAATTGAACCAATTCAATAGAGCTCGCCGACGGCGCCCTCGACACCGCCGACGACAGACTTTTCCCGAGACTTAGGATATTAATTCAATAGAGCTCGCTGATGGCGCCGAAGACCCCTCCGATGGTGAGATCCCAAAAAACACCTTTAACCGCAATTTTGACCAGTCAACCACCACTATTCATCATCCCTTTCCTCTTAAATGAAAAATTGGAGGTTTAGCATGTAGATATGATTATGATAGTGAGTACCTATAGAGGTATTTGGACTTTGAGATAGCTTACTATGAAGCTCAGGCCCAACACTACAGAGGTCCTGATGTTACTTTTTTTGAATGCCCCCGATATACTCAGTATCAGCCCAATCCACCTGCTGACCAAGGAGACGAAGTTATAGTTTGAGATTTTGACATATGGTAGTAGTTGATGTACTTTTACTTTTATTTTTGTAATAAAAATAGTTGTTTGTGTGTTTGTACTTTCATTTTTGTTTTTATGTTGCAATTGGACAATTTTTAGTTATTGTTATAATTGTTTGGTGTGATAGTTGAAATTTGTTAAATTGTAATATGCTGTGATTTTTATTTTGCATTTTAATGGTAATTTTTTTTAGTATTATGGAAGTGTTAACGAAATATTGTGTTTGTATAATGTTTAGTTTTATACTTATTTCAAAATTTCATTACCTTGCAAATTCTCTAATGATTTATATGTATAGAAAGCTTCTAATGTTACACACATTGTAAATTAGAAATTCTGAGAAGGACTGCAAAAATTTCAGAATGATGAAAATGCCTAAAATACTGAGGTATGATTTATATTTAAAATTTTTCTTTCCACCTGTATCATTCCATATTTAAAAATTTAAATTTGGGGTAGGAAAGAAAAAGATTAACTATTAGCTGTTCTCAATTTGAATATTTTAAAAAATTATTAATATAATTTTATGTAGGGAATTTAATTCAGAGAACTATATTTTGTATATATTTAAATATTATGGTAGATTTAAAGGAATATTTTTGTAATGAAAATTAATTTTGTAGATTAAGATATTTAGTATAAGAGAATAAGACTATAGTTAACTATTTAAAGTAAAGGAAACTATACTTTGAAGTATTAAGAATCTTAGAAATTCATTTAAGAAGAAAAGATTGGGGCTCAATGATGTAAAAGCTATGAAATATTTATAAGGTGAAGGAATGCTTTGAGTTTTAAATTTAGGAAAAGAAAGGTGATGTTCAAAATCATTAAAGGCTATCCAGATATAGTAATCATCACTTGAAAAAGGAAAAAGAAAGGATTGACAACAATCCCTGAAAAGAAAAGAAATATATATAGGATTGAAAGCAATACAAATGAAAAAGAGAAAAGAAAAGAAAGAAAAAAATATAAAAGTGAGGAGAAGCTTGAGGAGATGCCTAATAAAAAATTGGCTTCACTGGACCTACCTAAAGGAAAAACCTAAATACATTCCTGAACTTATATTTATGGATTGACATTTTTTACTAGTAGTGTTCTCATGAAGTTTCTATCATTCGAATATTCTAAGTGACTTGATATTACAACATATAGTCATTCTTGCAATGAATAGAAAACTAGAACTCTTAAACTTGATGACTAGATAATCTTATACCTACAGAGCTAATTTAATTACTTGATTTTTTTCTGAAAATCTCACTATGGTATTTACTTAAATCAAACTTATAGTATTTTTGAATTAAAACTTTATTACAATAGATGATTATATTTATGTAGTACTAAAATTACTTGAGGACAAGTAATAATTAATTTTAGTGGATTTTGACCAAAGGAAAATATGTTGAGATTTTCATACCTATTTTACATTGATTTTGATGATATTGCACTTTAAAGAAGGTTATTTTTTATGTTTTTTTGCATGTATGATGAATTATGGTCATTGGAGCAAAAAGATGCAGAAAGGAGTGAATTTGGAGAAAAATGACCAAAATATGAAGATTTGAACTTGGGTGCAGATGGCAAGCCCAACGGCGCTGATGGTGACATTTTCTCAAGCGTCCAGATCAAATATTTTAGAAGGCCCGCTGACGGTGCCCTCGAGGTCGCCGACGGCTAGATCGGCGGTTATCTGCATAGGTGCATTCAATGTGGACGATTTTTGAAGAGATGCTTAGGCAACTCCTGGAAAAACTCTTCTACATCTTTAAGAGAAGATTTTGGCTAAAAAATAGAAGTAGGTTAGGGAGGTTCAGAGAAGTTCAAGAGCCCCAGTAGTGTGTAGAGAGTTTAATTTAGGGGTATATTGTGAGGAATTCTTAGAGAGATTGTAAGGGTAGATGGAAAGTGAGAGATTTCTTCCTCCTTGTCATTTCGAAGAAGAATTCTGTGTACTATAAAGAAAGTAAGAGATTCAGAGGAACTTCGAGGAATTTTCTTTAGGAGGAATTAGAGATAAGTTTTATTTACTTGTTGTACTTTGTATGACTTTGCTTATAAATTCCGATTTTTTTCGTATCTTCCTCATGAGTTCTGAGTAGTTTTCTCTGTCTTTCTCCTTATCTTGAGATTTTGTGAAAAGGTGATTTGGATTAGTTGAGCAATGAAAATGCTAAAAAAGTTGTGATGATCTTTTCACTTTGATCTTAATTTGCTTTTAATCTAGCCAATTGATTTGTAAAAATATGTTGAGTTTTACAACTAAAGTGAAGATTACATTCAAGATTCAGGGAGGTCAAAGCCCTTGAAAGTTGGGTGTAAATAAATAGGGAAATAAAATTATTGGAGGTAGAATTGGAGATTTTAGAGTAATAGAATAAAATCCTCAATTCGGTCTTATAGTTTGGGTGTCAGAGTGTAGATGGTAGCCCCCAGGTGAGGGGAACATGGGAGCTCCGAAGTTAGAGCTGGTATCCTCCCAGCCTAGCCGCAGATTCAGTAACTAAGCATAGGATTAGTCAATGTTCTTTATGCCTAAATTTTTTATTTTAATTTTGGTTTTGTGGCTATCCTGATAGTTTTTTGTTTTCATATAGGGTGGAAACGTTGTTTAGCATGCAAGTTTGCAGGTATAAAAGTATAGTATGAAAGTACAAGAAAGACAACGCTGAAAACTGTAAAAGTGTAACTGACGAGTCTTCTTGTTCCACCACTTGAACCTCAAAAGGCATGTTAAGGCAGTTTATATGAAACAGGGAAGTAAAATTTTGACGACCTGCCTAACCCTAGGTCATATCTTGGTGGGTCCTCAAAAGTTTAATTAAGGATGATGTTGCTAAGCAAAATATATTAAATTTAGTAGATCTCTCAGGTATCCAACAGATCTAGAGAAAGAAGCAGGCCTGTGCTGCTCTCTTGCCACTTGGTAGAAAATACCGAGTTCTTTTAAAGTTATTATGTTGCTTAATAATTCATCCTGTAAGTACCCTTAGTGTTAAGTGAGCATTGATATCTCAATTATCCCTAAGAGTAAGATTATTATCATCTGTAATTTAATTTTGAAGATTATGTTGGTGAAGACCCTTTAAAAGGCAAGTTAGTGTTATTGGAACTCTTAGCCAAATTTTGGTCTTAATTGGGCTTATAGTTTTTGAAAGATGTCTTAATTTTAATTGAGTTTGTTTTTGTAATCCTCATTTAATCAATTTTGATTTAGCCTAAGTCACTACTAAGCCCTTAAGACCTAGGTGAGTGTCTTAATTAGCTTTGAAAAGATTAAGCTTTAGGTGGTCATAATTCATTATTTGAATTTTATTTAAAAATAAAAAAGGGTATTAAATTGATTAATTATTGTCTTCAAAAGTCATACCCCTAAGTTTTGGGTTCATTTTATTTTAATAAACTTCCAAATTCTAATAATTTTTAGAAATTTATTAACTTATCTTTTCAATTAAAAAAGTGAAGTTGGTTTCTACCAATTATCCCCTTGTATTTTAAACATCCAA
>NEWO01000280.1:24789-44339 GCA_003013225.1 Phalaenopsis aphrodite | reverse complement strand
TATATATATATATATATATATATATATATATATATATATATATATATATATATATATATATATATATATATATATATATATATATATGATTCTATGATTCATAAAAATACAAGAAGTTTGAAAGAAATAAGATGGTTGATTGAAATTTTCTTCCTTAGACTCTGTTATCCTACCTTCTTTTCTCCTATTTAGTTTCTCGTAAGTGCTCTCTCTCTCATGCTCCTCACCCTACACGCTGATCATTTTCACTCACAGTCCAATATAAGTCCCACTAAATCTTCCTATGTCACATGTTCATAAATCTTCAATAACTATTTAATAAACCACCAAATCATCTCAAAATTACTTTATAATTGTGTTGATTTAGGTTGTAGCAATGCAATGCTCTGATTAAACATCTCAACATTGTGCTCTTTAATCTTTTAATTAGAAGTATAGTGTTGATCTCACTTTCGCGAGGAGTCACTCACTTACCCATAGGTAAGACATGCTCTGGGTCACTTAGGAAAATCGAAAACCCTAGAAACCTCCCAATAAACCTTAGGGGCTACCTTGATCGCAAAATTCATAATGGGAGAGGGGTCTATCTAAATTGATCCCTAGCCTCATCAAGGCATTCCAAACCTCCCCTTTGACCCTAAGACTTGATGTCACCATGAGCGGTCAAATAAAATTGGGCCTAACCCAATTTTGATCAATTCCTGACCAATTGACCCAATTGTCATACAATTGGGCCCCCACCCAAACTGGTCAAGACACCAAACCATTTGGAGGCCAAAATCGACACTATAGGGTCAACCCTCACATTCAATTAATTATTTAATTAGGTAAATTATGAAATGTCATTAGGGATTAAGCCTTTGGTTTAAACCCTAGCACATTAGGTTAGCCCAAAACCCAAAATTCAAAGCCCATGACCCATCCTTCTCCATGGTCCATCAAGCCCGTGGCCCATCCTTCATGGGTCATCCATGATACAAATCCAACCCATCATGACACATGGGTGACACATAATTTAAATTAAATTATTTTTAAATAAAACCAAACACAAAAGGGAAAAAATCACACATTTAGCCATGCCACTTCACACTTGGAACTTAGGTCATGACCTCTTGATTAGCCTTTGGTGAGTCAAAACCAGGCAAACCTGGTCATAGCCACCTACCAAAAGCTCTTCCAATCAACCCAAGCCCATTCCCACGCCACCCTCATGCCCATTGCTGCCTCCACGGTCAATACTTGGAAAAATGGAAGAGCTCTTCCACTGCCCAAAATATCTGAAATTCCTTTGTGAATTCTCTGAGGTTTCGCCTGACTTCCCCATGCAAATTCAAGCTCACCACCAAGTTCTCATGGGTATAAAAGACCCAAGCATCGGTTAAACAGAGAAGGCCGCGCTTAAGCGCCAGACGCCCTGCGCTTAAGCACCAAAGGCATTATTTGAAGGTTTTTTATCATTTGACCGAATTTTGAAGAGGTATTTGAGGCACCTATTGGCTTAAGAGGGTGGTTATGACCACTAATAATGGAAATATTATTAAAAGACTTGTGAAAGGAGGCATCATTTGGAGGATTCATCGAATGTGGACACATTTTGAAGAGTTTCCAATGCACCTTTAGGAGATCTATAAAAGAAGAAAATTTTTACATTTGAAGTGGTTGCTTGAAGAGGGAGAGAGAGCTGGAGTCCTGAGAAGAAGATCATGGAGAATCTTGTGGATAGATTCAGGTACCACAAAATTTACTTTTTCTTTTGTTTTTAGTTTTATTTTGAGAGTTGATTGTGTTGTAAAAGAGAAGAGATTCAAAGGAACTTCAAGAGTGTGGTGGAGGATTTGAGATAAGTTTTTATCTTTTGTTTTAAACTACTTTTGATTTTAATTGAGACTTCTTGTTGGTTTAACAATGATTTCTACTTTTAAACTAAAGTGTGGTTTTATTTTCTCCATGAATTCTGAGTTGTTTTCTTTATCTTTCTCCTTAAAATGATAAATAATTAAAGTTTGGGTGGAAGTTGTGGAGTACTGATCTTTAATGTTGGAAGAAGTTGTGATGATTTAAATCCTTTAACTTCATTTACTTTTTGATTTTGTCAATCAAGATGTTAAAATTTATTGTGAGAACATGTAATAACCGGGCTGGTATTGTCTCAGTCAACAATCGGAAAGAATCACATGAGGTTGTATGAATGAGAATGTAATTCATATGATTTAATACAAATAAAAAGGGAAATAATCATTGAAGGGTGTAGGGTTAGAGTACTTTAAGGTGACAGGTTAAAGCTCCCAACTTGATTTATTGTTTTAGGTTATGATACGAGATGGTAGCCCCCAGGTGGAGGGAATCAAGGGAGCTCTAGAGTGAGAGCTGGTTTTCTCTCTGCCTAGCCCGTCTTCAGAACTATTTAAACTTTAAATTAGCCAATATTCTTTATAGCATCTCCAGTAAGGGTAAAGAATATAGTTGCTCCTATTTGGCACAACACAATTTGCATACTTCCACAACAGAATTCTTATACTTATTACTGATTCATGATAAGGAGAAAAATATTTTCCAAATTTAGTACTTTTCTTATACATAAACTCAAGTTATCTTTTTAAATTGTCACTGTTATGTCAATATATCAAAAATACCAAAAAGATTTGAATTTTAATACTATGAAAATATTTGCACTTTAAGTAGTTGTATTTTTATAATAGAAAGTTTTTGTTCAAAAGTGTATATTATGTATTCTCTCTGTGGGTTCGATGTTCAGGTCTTAATAAAAAAATCCTATATTACTTGATAACGATACGTATACTTGCGTAGTATTCCAATATATATGTAAATTGAAAAGTTAAATTCTTATTTTCTTCAGGATCAAGTTTTTCACACTGTTGTAAAATAAGGAAATATAAGTGAAAACTATAATTAAAGTTATTGTTATACTATTGCATATAGACAGTAACATGATCAAGTTTTTGGCACCGTTGCCGGGGATAAATTACTTGATTTAAAAACAATTTTCTATTTTTAGAAAGTCTTACTTAAACTCTAACAATTATTGTATTTTATTTTGTGTGTTTTATTTTATTTTTATTTTATGTTAAGTGTATGCGTAGTTCAGGGTCTGAAGGACTAAGTGCCCTATGATTCTGAATTAGAGAGAACTGTTAAGAAAATCAGAAAAACCAAAAAAATAAAAATCTTGAAAAATCTAAAAAAGTTACAGAAATGACAAACCAAAACAATTAAAATGCTGAAATTTATCAAGAGTTTAGACCTTTACGAGATTATGTCAACCCTACGGTAGATGTGATGTTTACTCTTGACCTCAATGACCTATTAAAATATTCTACTTTTTGGCTTTACATTTTGAAAATGATGTGATGTTTACTCTTGACATTTCATTTTAAATCTAGGAATTACATTGTGTGGCATATGATCAATACATAAAGCTTAGGAAGTTAGAAGGATTTATGTCATACCGAATGAACAACCTCAGAATTCTAAAAAGAGTTAGGGTTTACAACGTACGAAATACAATCATCCGAAAGCGTAAAAGATAGTGTAAGTATTTATGTTGTGCTAGATGGACCACCTCGAAGTCCTAAGGGGTTATATTATTTAAGTGTATGGAAAGTTTAGTTGAGGATCAACCTTTGCTTCATGTTTTCTCTTGATCATCTCCTGAATATTGTCTGCTTCTCGATTACATCACCGCCTCATTCTGTAAAGAGAGAAGGGGAAAGAGAAACCATGCCTTGAACGGCCTATCCTAATTCTTTTTTTTAGTGTTATGATTTTTACCAGGTGTGCTTGAGCTGGTGATTGTTGTTATTGTTATTATTGTTGAGTCAATAAGTTTTATTACAGGGTCTTAAGAATTGTTTAACATTTTTTCAGGCTACTATTTCGATCGTGTGTCATAGGGTTTTCACCTAAACATATGTCATATGTTCTCTATCGTAGGTCCTTTATTAGAAAAGAATTATACATTTAAAGTTTCACACCCTAAGCATGTGTCCTATGTTCACTACCATAGAACCCTTTTTCCACATGTTAAAAATACATTAATTAGTAGAAGGATAACATATAGAGAAAATAAATACAATTAAGTATAATAAAAAGAGGGAGTGATAGTATGTACATGTTGCCTCTGATGACATTGCAATTGTAGATATACAAGAACCAAACAAGCATTGAATATTTTAAAGTTTTAAAATGAAATATCATAAGCATGCATGTACTTATCATCACAAATTTTAATCCCTTACCCTCTGATTTACCCTGAAAATCATTTAATAAAAGGGTTAGAGTGTAAATAGCATATTTATAAATATGCCACTATGGTAAACACCCTATAACTCTTACACTATTACTCAACTCACTATTGAACTTCATTGACCTTTCACCCATAGGCTATTTAACACTTTAGAAGTGATATTATATTTTTTTTTATGTATATCTTATTCTCTATAATTATTTAAAATAACAATTATAGGATTATAAGAAAAATACATTTTCTATCTGAAAATTTTATGGGGACATCCTGGGTTTATTATCTTTGATCAGAGCAAATTTTGTGTTATTTTGAATTATATTTAAATTTTTATAATTTTTTAACATTTTTAATGTGGAAATTACTTAATATTTAATTTCGTAATGTTAAATCTTATTTTTATTTTTTTGGTACCTCTGAATTTGTTAAGTTCACAAAATTTAATATCATAATTTTTTTTAAATTTGATTTTGTTTTTATTAATATTTTAATTAAAAAATGGACCTATGCATGAAAAATTAGAGCTTGTAGGGTTTGAGGTATCCTCTGACCCTAGATAAATTAGAGGGCCTCGCTAACGACAAAAGAAATAAACCACTAAAATTTCATGCTATGGCGATTAATATTTAATTTTTAATAATTAAAATACCCTATGGAAAATTTAATTAATTAAAATTAAACATAATATAAATATTTTTATTTTTGTATTAATTTATCCTCTGTTCAATGAGTCCAGATGTTTTTTTTTAATTTTATTTTTATGTTTTTCCTTTGAAATGATATGAATTTTTAAAATTAAATGTATTTTCTTTTATTTAAATAAATAAAAAATCCTGAATTTCCTACTTAATTGGCTCAGCAGTGACTGAATCCTCAGCGACACTGAAAGCCCACGCGTCACTCCTCCATTCGCCACACTTTACACATGGGTGCCACATCATCAGTGGCTTGCGGGTCTTGGGTCACACCGTTTAGCCATCTGAACCGATCCGCACCATTCATTTCAAATACATGGAAACAAACAACATCGATTCATCGTCCCAACGGAACAGTGAACCAAGAACCTTCTGTGATCTAGTGTTAAGATCTTGCTCGATTCACAGCCATATTACATGATGTTTGTTCCTAAACCTTCATCTAAGTGAGACAAAGACATCTATACGGCTAGGTGGGCATAAATTGTTGAGTCTCTTCACAAAAGCTCAAATCGAAGCAAAATTTGAGTTTCGAGTCCATACCTATGTCAAGAGGTGTGGCCTAAATTAGAATAGCTAAGAAGCTTTGTGTGGATGCAACACACCTCCTCCTAGCTCCAATTTGCAGTGGGGTTTAGTCTAGGTATGATTTAGTCCAATTGGTGATGATGAGTGTGTGCATTTGTAGTGCTTCGATGAGATGAAACCCTAGGTCACAAGGGTCTCCCTAGGGAATCACCTAACTCTATGGTGAGCTCATTTTGAGTCTCAATGCATTGGATCCTAACAAACTCAACCAAGTGTTGAGGATTTATAACATAACCCATGAGATTGCAAAAGAGCCAAAAAGTGGTTGTAATTTTTAATTGGTGTGGATCTCACCACTAATCTTCTAGTAATGTCAATAGGGAAGTCCCATGGTTAGATCTTAAGTTCTAGAGGGAGAGATAGACCTCACCAAAATGAGGTCAACAACTATATTTTCTTATATTTTGATTTGGTTGGTTTCAATTTTCTGTTTAGTTAGATTTTAATTGCAAGTTAAATTACGTTTAGCTCATGTTTTGGCTTTAGAAAGGTTCAAGTTATAGCTTATCCGAGTTAAATTTAGTCATCTAATGACACTAGAAGGAAGATCCTATGTTCCGATTAGATTGGATATAAGCTAGGAAAATATTTGGCATTGGATATAAGCTAGGAAAATATTCAACTGAAAAGTGAGGTCAACTTACCCATTAACAAATCAATAAATCCAATAACTACAGTTGAAATTGTACTATTTTATTCTTCCCTAATGAAAATTTGTGATTGGGATTATCTACCAATTGACTCTGAATGAATTTGTCAAGATTAGAAGCAATTTGTGCTAACCTTATTTCGATTTTGTCTAAGAAAAACTATATTGAGTATTGGTTAATCATCGGGTTCATAGAATTAATTAATTTAATGTTGACTGCCTAATTTAACTAGAAGTTGTAGGCCTTCCAAGCAACCCACAATCACATTTTTATAGAATTAAAGCAAACATCCCCAAGTGCATTTTTATAGAACTAAACCCAATACAATGTGGACTATAGTCGCAATTCTTTGGTATTTAAGTGAAGTAAAGGGAATGAAAATCCCCTTCCAAAAAAATAATAAAAGAAGAAAAGAACCCTAAGCGAAGATGTTTAGATGCACACGTTGGCTTGCTTGATGTCGAACCAAGTAAAAATTAAGTTTGTATTTTAATTTAATTTTTTGGTAATACATTTTGTTGAATGGTATTAACAAATTTGTTTTGATTTAGTTAATATCATCAATTCAGGGGTTAAGTACATAAAATTTGGGTTTCAAATTGATATTGTTCATTGTTTGGTTATTCCATTATGACGGGGTTTAATTAAAATTAGTGAACTTACTATTCTTAATTATTTTTTAAATGCTTATAAATCTGAAATGATACTCTTAACGGTTAAGTGACACATGGCAATCAATAGAAATTGAATTTAGATATACATCAGGGTAGAGAAGCAACTTCATTTGGCTTATTTGAGGGAGATTGTGAGGAAATCATGATAAGTACAAAAGTGCTACATTGTATGTTCCATTTGAGAACAATATAAAGCTTTCAATTTGTCTCTGAAAGGAATGACAAAAAAAAAAGTGCCACAATCTTCCATTGATTATTGCCTCGATTTGCATCATCTTCTAGAAAGTATAACAACACTCATTACTATTAGCTAAATAATTTGCAGAGAACCCAATGTCATGTAAGGGGAATACTGAAGTTGTTATATATATATATATATATATATATATATATATATATATATATATATATATATATATATATATATATATATATATATGGATGTGTGTATGTATGAATGTATGTGTATGTGTATATATATATAGTGTGTATATATAGGTATGTATGTGTATGTATGTGTGTGTATGTATGTGTGTGTGCGCGTTCCGTGGCCTGTTGGTAGAGCAGTCTCTTTGAAGGTCGTAAGTCCCCTCAGGTCACGAGTCACGGGTTCAAATCCCTGTGACGCGGTGTTGCCTTAAGCATACTCGAATAATTTGCACACCAGGTCGCCCCCAGACCTAGCGGGGTCATTCTTATATATATATATAGTAGTCTGGATTATTATCATCAATAAAAATTTTGAGGAATGTAAAATTGGAGCTACAAACTTGAGAAAAAAAATTGGTTTTCTGTGCTTGCCTGAAAATAATGGTGAGTGTTTTGGTATTAAAAATAGAAGCTTACTAAGCGACTAATAAAGAGTTAGTGTCATAAATTGTTGTACCTTCTACTTGCACCTAATGTCTTAAATATTTTGGTTTAATGTAGGTTATGCTGGTGCTTGCTAAGTTAAATAGATTCAACATCATAGTCACAATTGCAATTTGTGCGGGGGGAGAGATTCGCTGATGGTTCTATCTTTTAGTAAACTCTCATTGTTGTCAGAGATATCGATACCTCAAGAGGAGCATACCATATATAAGAATAAGAGAATTAGATTTAAATTTTAGACAATGTGATTCTTGTCAAATAGGACATGAATAAAATTATTAAATAGAGGTCAAAATGAAAGTCGCCGTTCGATGTATAGTTTGTTGACAAATAAAATTGATAGAGACATAGACACAAGGAGATGAAATATTCTTGTACAATCACATTAGGGAATAGAGGATGATAGAGGTGTAGGGATCTATATGAAATAAAGGAGGTTCAATGACAATGGTTGATGAAAGAGGCTAGTAGAAGTACAAAATAGTTAATTTCAAAAGAAAAATTGAATTGAATCAAGCATATTTGGTTGGTTTTTAATAGTGTTATCAATGTTGTTCATGTTTGATTTGTCAACAAGTGTTATTTGGATTTTGGTTATTTGCTCAATTTTCTTAAAAAAAAAAATAGTAGTCCAACTGAAAATCGAAATGATATCTACAAATTACATTCATTTAATTATTTTCTTACTATTGGGATGACTGTATTATTATTATTCTAAATTTTTGTTATACTCATATTCTAATTTCTTTTAATTGGCTTAACAAATCCATCAATCGATTCACACCAGCTAACTAAAAGCTAATCTATTTTAGTAGGATTTCCTACTTCAATTAAATCAAAACCAAACAAAATAAATTGAACTTTAATGAAATTAGGTCGGATTTCATTTTATTTATTATTTGGACTACCAGATCTAGCTATAATTTAATTTTCTTTAACTATATAATAAATCTATCAATCAATCTATCTGAACCGATCGAATGCATACTTCTAATAGTAAACACCTGAAGGGAGGGAATTGCAAGGGAATACATCATCACTAAATTACTTTCTTAAGTACAAGTATGTGCCAACATATGGTCAAAATAAAAAAAATAAACTAAAAAATCATCAGTAGTAAATAAATATTAAAATAATACATAACACATATTCTTACTCTAAATACTTGTTGCTAATGTACTAATTTAAATATGTTAACACAGTCTTGACTGCCATTCTCAGTTAAAGCAATACAATCCAGTACCTATTTTACTATATATATATATATATATATATATATATATATATATATATATATATATATATATATATATATTTTTTTTTTTCTTTTTCTCTTTAATGAATGATAATTAATGACATGCTGTACATCCAGATCCAAAAATTTACTCTAAATCACTTAAAAAGTGTAAGTTTTTGAATTAGTCATATTAAAACAAAGTTTAGACTTGATCAGTTGAGTATGCTCTTGGATAAGGGCAGTTGAGCCATCAATTTCTGGTTATAGTTAGCAGCTCACTGATTAGCGAATGATTCACATTTATTAGCATAATAATATAAGCTTAAATACTCCTAATCGTGGCAGCAACTGAAAATAAACAATCTCTATAATGTGGGGAATAACGGTTGGGAAAAGTTTGCTTGGAAGTTCTTTTTCTCTTGACAAAAAATGCAGCTGTTACGTATTATGTTTACTTTTTCTCCATTTTTGAAGTTTTTTTATTGACTCTTGAGATTTATTAGTACCATTACTGATCTACCAATTTGATGAAATGAGATCAAGAGTGTTACTGCGGGCAGTTTTCTTCCTTTCTACCTACGAAAGAGTTTTCTATGATTGATGCAATATGAAGCTTGGATCCATGCAATGATGGGGACAGTGCTAAACGAAGTCACAACCACTAAGCTACCATGGTCCACCTTGTCAGGGATGAGTGTTCCATTTACATAGCATGTCCTTTTCGAGGGAACAGTATTGATTTGATGAAATTAGCATTAGATTTGGGGCCCTACAATGCTTGTAATACTAATTGTCAATTATGAAAATTAATAGTTTAGCGAGGGATTGTTGCTTTTAATATTGAGATGTCTAGGTAATTTTCTCATCAGCCTTCATTATGATGTTGAAATAAAATACATGGATTTGCTTGATTTGTTTTTCATGCATTCTTAAAAACTCTATCTAGTTGTTACAAGCATGTTGATGCGAAATAATATCAACTGAATGTGTAAATGCTTGCTACTTTCTAGCTCGAAAAATTACATGAGGTAGTTGTGTGGTGAGAAGGATGTACATCACTCATTATTTTCATTCATTTATTAATGCAAATAGATTGATGTGAGAGAAGTATTCCTATGCTTGTAGTTGACTTAGCTATAGCATACTGATGAAATTTTCAATTAGGTGGTTCGCAATGTGCATTAGAGGGCTAGAGGTGACCATTCAAATAAAAAAACCTTCATAAGAAAACCAATAGACAACTTACGTAAGGTTGATGGTTGATGATGTGGTTCATATGGAGGTGACATGAATTTCTCTATTTTTATTAAGCTAATTCATTGGGTGATATTTCTGCTTGATCAATATTTACCGAGATTGAATGAGAGTGAAAGTGAAAAGAGTTAAAGGAGATGAAAACATATTAGCAAGATAAACAAGATAAAAATATCTAGACGAACAAATATTTGTGTCATGTATGTATATCTTTGCTAATGATTATTTATCTCGTCATGCATCCAAGGGTAAAGCAGTGTGAACAATGAAGTGCTAGTTATAATGATATAATAGTCAACATAAGATTCAAGAGAATGTTCTTTTTCCTTGATATTTAACTTCTTAATTCTTATAAAGGTCCTCCCGAGTGACTTATCACGACATATTGGTCAATTTGTCAATATATATCTTTGCAAACATTAATTCTTTAGTAGCTCTTAAGCAACCTTAACATAATATAGTTAGCCATTTCCAACTTAATATTTTCTACATCTTTTATGAAGGACAAAAAAAGGATTGCATATTTAATTGGCTTGAATAAAGATACATGAGTCTCTCCCATGTGTATGCAAACTTTTATAGATATTCAACCCTTAGCTTACTTCAATAGTAAATTCATTTTAAACTAGTAAGGTAGAGATTCTCTTTAAAAGTGTTGAATTTGTGCTTATGATGAAATGATATCTACAATCTATAAGTTTGTTTATATGCTATCTAGCATAAAATAATATTTATCCACCACCTATAAGCATCATATAAGAAGAAATTTATATGTTGTTGAAGAAAACCACTGATAATTTTTACTTATTCAGATAGGTTTTGGGGAGGATGCTAGAGAAGTGGCTGGTAGAGGGATTATGGGTTGCTAGTTATCTTGGATGGTTACGTATGGGCTAATATTTTTATTAGTTTGTCAATAATGAACAATAAAAGGCTAAAGGTAACTATGGGAATTAATAAGCCTTGAAAAAATAAAAACTTGATGGCGGTCAAAGAGGTTAGTATGTGATTAATGAGGTGATCCTATATTAATGGACAACATGATTTTCTCTAGATTTGAAAATGCGCGTGTGTGTGTGTGTGTGTGTTAGAGAGAGAGAGAGAGAGAGAGAGAGAGAGAGGGAGGGAGAGAGAGAGAGAGAAATGAAAGAAGTTCTAATAAGATAAAGATGAGAAAAAAATATTTTGATGGAAAATTATTATTATTAAGTATCTTGTAGATTATTGGCTATTTATCTCTATATGCATCAATAGTGATGTTAAAAGTGAAAATTAAATTATAATAATACCTTAGTTAAAATTATTATTATGGGGTTTATGTAAGTATTAAAATCCATATCCATCATACACGTGGATTAGATAATAAGGGTCGAAATAATTTGGGTTGCAAAGTAAATTCCTCACTAAATTTGTTCATCACCTTGAAACTGTCCAAATAGGCCTCCCTAGAGTTTGATAACCTATGAAAGTCCACCTATCGTTGCTTTTATTCTAAAGCAAATCTTAAGCTTTGATCTATGAAATATATATATATATATATATATTTATAATAAAAAGAAAAAAATAATGTAAATCACCCATCATAACACAATAGTTTATTATGATGATGAATATCATGTATTTATTATGATAGAATGTTGGGCCCTAACAATTTGAAATGATAAATCATTTGTGAAGGCTCAATTCGTTATCTGATGATAATACAAATAAAAAGATTTGAATTTAATTTAAGTGAGAATAAAATTGATGATCAAGAAGCTCATATTGTTTTAATTATGCTACACTCAACATCTTAAGAAATTAGATTCTTGTATTCATTTAAAGATGATCCTTATTTTATTATCCTCTTAAATAGTGAATACTTGCTCTTTGATCTCTCTCATCATTTGATGTAGGTCATTTAATTAAATAATTTTTTTTTTAAATCTTGTGCTTCATACTTTACTTTAATTCTTGAATGAATTGCTCATAAAGTAACATAAGACTATTTCTTTCTTAATTGATGTTTAGCATAGAGTATATATATAGTATGGGTGTAATAATTTACCAAGGAAAGCAAGAGGATATCAAGAACTCTAAGCAATACTTTAAGGATTCAAATAATGAAATCAAGATGAAAATGAGTGAAATGATTTAGTTGAATATTTATCTAGATTATCAATATCATTCTTGTAGTCATATATTTCTGAGAATAAGTAAGTAACATGCAAATTTTTTGTATATTTTAAACAACTTGAGTAAACTTTTGTCAACAAAATACTAATAATCTAAAAGAAAAATGCATCACTAATAAAATCATTCAATATCACTAATTTTTTATAATGCTTGATAATAAATTCAAAATTGAATCCATGGTTTTATTTCTTGTGATTTTAATGCACTCCTTAAATTTTTCCTTATATTTCCATGTATGTTACCTATAATTTAATTTCATCAACCTGATGTCTACAAATTTATGACATTGTATCTTTAAGCACTATATAGGAGTTTACTTCATGATTTTAATAAAAAATTAATCTCAATTTTTCTCCTTGATTTATCTAGGTATATATATTGGTAGAACAAAAGTATGCTAAGTGAAGTCAAAATATATTGACACTTATCTTGGTTGGTGTCATAAAACTATTTGTTGTTTGGTGGTTAAAAATACAAATCATAGAGTCTACAGTAACAATTAGAATACAAAAGCCTTCCAAAAAGAAAATTAGTGACTACAATATTTGGTTTGGTAACTAGTTAAGCTGTTCAACATAAAAGATATTTGATTTTCCTCAATCTATGATGAGAATTGCCCATGGTGAAAAATCTTCCTATTAATTTATTATGTATGTATTTTATAAATAATATTTTGTGATGATGTGCATATGAAAAGAATTCTTGGAACTTAGTAACACATAAAATGATTTACTTTCATTCATTTGGTCTTTTGTTTTCTTTGTTATACTAATCTTTACATGTTAGTTTTATATCTCTTAGTTAAAATTATCCTTTTTTAGAATATTTTGATGCATTTCTAGAACATAATATGTGTGGTTTCAGGTGGTATTATGGTTCATTCATAGTGGTTGCTACCTTGCTTTCACAAGCATAGATTTTATGCTTTCTCCTACACAACTTACATACCTCTAAGTGATCTATTAAATATAATGAAAGATGTCAAGTGGTTCATATCTGTTCACCACTGTTATCTCTAATCTATGGTGCATCCTTCATGGTATTTATACCCATGACAAGTTTATTTTCCTCTACTTATTTTTAGACAGAAATCTAGGGTTATTAACTAGTAACCATCTAATTCATAGTTCAACATCAATTAGAGTAAAATATGTAGTACAAAGATTGAAAATAAAAATAATCAACTATAACATTAAAATTAATTGAAAAAACTTAACCCATGCTACGCAATACCCCTAAGAGGGTGTTTTAGCTCATTTCTATGGTACACGTGATTAATAAGCAATATGTAAACATGTTTTTAATGGCAAAACACTCTAAAAGAGGGTTTTAGCTCATTTATACGGTACACATGATTAATAAGCAATACGTAAAAAAAATTTAATAGCAAAAACACAAAATAAAGATGAATAAAACTTATTAAAAATCCATAAAAATTACATGCTTTTCTATCTCCATTCCTTAACTTAGTTGCTTAAGAGCACTTATAAGTTACTTTCACATTTCTCTTGAGAAAACTCGATGAAAACTCTTTCTAAACCTTAGATTGGGCTACTCTAAGATGCACCAAATTTTTCATAATCATTTTTTTAATGTAGTTGTTGGGGTGGCTCCAAAACAGGGAAATAATCAAGTGAATTTTATCCAAAATTGGCTATGTCTGCTCCCCCATGCTAAGCGTCGAGCTCTGTCTAATTTTTAAAAATGAGCTCATGGGCTCTTAGAATTGGTTCATAAATGTCTATGTATAGTTCATAGGTCTCTGGAACGAGCATCATAGCATCTATATATGGATGGCACCTAGGTGTATCATTTATGACCAACATGTGGGCACTTAGGTGCTTGGGAGTGGTGCATGGTTGTCAGGACAATATCTGGGATTCTATGAGTGGTGCTTGGATTTTTTGGGAGCCTATGAGTGGTTCTTGGATTTTTTGGGAGCCTATGAGTGGTGCTTGACTTTTTATACCTTGATTTTCTACATGTTGGTCATTGCTTGAGCATCTTGGTATAATGCATTGATGACACGAGTCAATTTAATGTGATTTTATCTATATTTTACCATTCTTTTAACATTTTATTTCACCTCATTCATCATGATTTATGCTTGTGGGTGGTTCATTAAGATTTTTTGCAGGCTACAGTTGTTGAGCATTGAAAATAAAGTAAAAATGCATGATATAATGTTGGACGGCAAGACCACACTAGATCTAGTTGGCCATTTTAGTTTTGGGTGTGCCCACACCACCTGAGTAGTAATATTAGTGTGGCCACACAGGTTTTGGGTGTGGCCACACTGACGGACAGAGAAATATTTTTGGAAATATTTTTCTTGCTACATAAGAGGGCTTGACTATTAAAAGATACCTTAGTGCTACTTGGAAACATCTTGGATTATTAGAGACAGCTCTTCATCAGAGATTTGAGTGCTTGAATGTAAACCCTAGAGTTCTCTTCTACTTCTTTGAAGGAATGATCTTCTAGGGTCATTTTCTTTCCTTTCTTCTCTTATAAAGTGGAGTTCTTTGTGAGATTTGTATGGATTGTGAGGAGAAATAGAGTGCAAGTGTATGATGGGATATTTATGTGAGCTTTTATTGAATAGAGAGAATCACGACGAACTTCATTGACCAATTGGCTCGAGTTTGAGTTTTTTGTTCATCTTAAATTGTTTTATTTATTATGCCCACAATAACAAATCTTTTATTTTCTTTTTTCATGCATTGTAGTTGATTTCCTTTCATGCTCCTATAACATGGAGTGTGGTTTTCTTTTAGTTTCATTCGAAAGATTTTCTATTTCCCTTAATGCCATTTTGATGCATTAATCTCTAATATTGATGCGTTAAATTTTCGATCGTAATTTAATTTTTATTGAACGTGATAAGAATGTTAAAAAATTTTCGTGATCTACACCTTCTGCCTATTTAGTAGAGGAACTAATGGGCTAACCACAAAATTCTTTTAGAATAGGCATATTTTATGAGGATTTCATAACCTATATAAGAGATCTGAAGAATCTAAGAAATGTATAAAATTAAGAAAAAATTAACTTTTTGGGTTTTCAATTCTTCTTGTAACTTAGGCAAATGCATAAGGAGAAAACTTTAATCCCTTGTTGTCAACTATCGCATGATATATATAAGAAAACTTCAAGAAGTTACCTGAAATAAGTCATAGGAGTATGAGTACCATGTATTTGAAAAATTCTACTCTTTTTCCTACCATTTATATTATTGCATGTTTAGAATTATTAGATACCTTTCTTGAATTCGATCATTTAAAGATAGACTTAGTGGTTTAGTAAACTAGAACTTCATATGTTAGAAACATTTCGGTACTATCCTCATGAGATCAATACGCAACACTCTTTAACCATATTACTACTTAACATGTAAACATGATTGACCAACTTACTTTGTAGTAAGTTTTTAGCCATTAAGGTTTTGACATCATTGCCAAAGATAGTTGTCCAAATTTTCTAATCTTAGGAGAATGTTAGCTAAGAGAATGAGAGTGTAAGTTCAAGAATTTTGTTACTTTTGTCTTTTTTCTGTTTAATTATTTTTATATTTGCTTATTTTTCAAAAAAAAAAAAAAATTTTAAACACCTTGAAATGTCAAATCCTCAAAAAAATCAATTTACACCTTTTTCAGGAGTCTGCCAACCCATTGATGTCTTGCTTCCTCATCTATTTTGAACACTCAATGATAAAACTTAAGAGAAACCAATTTATACTTTTTTAGGAGTATGCCAACGCATTGATGGTTAACTGTCACATGAGTTTTAAACACTAAGTCATAGAAACTAGGCTTGATGGCCTATATTCCAATATCTTTAACCTCAGTTGGTCAACTTACCAAAACTACAAATGGACTAGCAATGAACCAAATATAAAAACAGTAGTGCTGGGGCCCAAAACTAATCTTGTAAAATATTGGAATAACCGAATAGTGACTACCTTGAATAAAATGAGAATTTGAATGAAAAGACAATAAAATCATTGAATCGATTGCTTGGCCAAATAGTAATATTAAGAAACTTAAAAAATCAACTAGAGTAGTTAGTTAGCATAAAATTCTAAAGAATGTCAAGGGTAGTAGAGAGCCATAACATTGAATCTTAAGTGTTAGTCCCTGAAGAGAAGAATGAGTTGGATGATTTTTTTTTTAGGATTACTAATGAAGAATATCCTCTTTCTTTCAAGGCAACCACTAACATTGTTAGCGAGATAGTTAAGCTACTAGGACTACCCATAGGAGGAGCCCCAACGAAGGATTTGGAGGATATTCGTTGGAAGGAGAAAAGGACTTTGAACTTGATCCTAAAGAACTGACATTACTCCAAAAAAATATTGAGGAGACCATGATTTACCTTTTAATGACCTAATGCTTGCAATTTGTGAGGAAAAAATTGATATAAAATTAGGAGAGATAATTGGAGGAATTATGGATATAGAAAGAACAACTAGGAATCATAATCTAAATCAATCCCCCGCATACCCTAAAAAAAACTTTTATCAAATTGAGAGGGAAAATTTGCTAGAAAAACTAAAATTGAGACTTTATTGAGAGATCCATGACCAAAAAAATACTCAATTTATCGTTGATTACTAACTTGAAATTTTGATCCTCGAGGAAGCCTTTATCGTTAGACTAGAGATGCTAAACTAAATAATATCTTGAGAGGCAGCCCAAACATTATCTGATGTGATGAGCATATTTTTTTGTTTTTTACATTTATCGTAAAATTTGTTTTAAATTTACTTTTAAATTTTAGTTTGAATTTATTTTGAGTATTTTTTGTTGTGTCACTAATGCAAGGGTCGTATAAATTTTGTGGATCCTCACTCAAGTGATTTATTTATCTGTGTTGTGATGAATTATCATGTTTAATTGTATGTTATCAATTCCTATTATTACATGATATGCTCCTATTTTTTTCCTACAAATTTTTATGTGACATGCTTATATTAGAAAAGAAGTTTAAGGTGGGAGTCAAAAAATATGCTATAAGCTATATATGTGTTGTGTCATTTTTATTCAACAATTGTTTTCTTACTTTCTATGGATGATGCACAACGACACATTTACATACATGTGACATGTTCATTTTTTGTTGTGATATTTTTTAAGGTTCATTTAGATACTCTTTTATTTTTTATTTCTTGCACTTGCCTGTTGTTGTTTAGTTCACTTTTATGGCATGTTACATGTATTATGGAAAACAACAAGTTTGAGAGAACACAATTACTTTTTTACCAGTTAGATAGTAGTTCACATGACTTATTAAAAGTCTAACCGCTAACATGGTAACTCTTGCTCAGAATTCTAATCAAGTAAACCAGCTTATCAAAAGTTTTTTTCTTAAAGAGTTAAATTTCAATAGGGGAAGATTTGACTCAATGTTGTAATAACTTAGTTTGTGAATTTAACAACTTCTTACTGCATCTAAAAATCTGAAGATAGTTAAAATGATGTAATTAAAACATTAAGTAGCCAATTGGAAGTTTCCATAATTTTTACTTAAATAATAACATGAAGGGGTTGCATTAATAAGTTCAGTTTGAGACTAGCCCTCCATAGTGTTTTAGTAAAAAAAAAAGTTGCCTAACCATATATAATAATTCTCAATGGAATGAGAAAAGAAAAAAAAGAAATGAAAAAGCAAAATAAAAATAAAAATAAGAAAGATTTGAAAGTTGAAATTTCTTGAGTAGTTTGAGATTGGCACAAAAGAATGAAAAAATGGGGTGTCGTACTAGAACTTAAGTGAAAAGACTCCCCATGTTCTTTAATGAAATCTTTCAAATTTTATTTTCAAGAGGAAGGTTAAGTAGGGATAGTTTGGCTAGTTATTCTTAAATTGATTTAAAGTATCTGAGGCCAATTAAAATATTTTATCTTCACCAATTTAAGAATTTTTGGGATGTGTTATGTTCAGTATGATGGGAATTAAAGATGAGGCTAAGTTATTAATCATTAATAATGTTGGACTCTGAAATGATGATTATAACTTTTTTTTACTTTAATAAGCAATTTGAATACTTATGAAATCTGCATGAGGGCCTAGCATACTCTCATAGGGCTCTGCTGAGCCATGAGATTATTTGAGGGCAAATAACAAGGAAAATTTAGGGGTATTAATATAAGTTAACTTTACATGATTTTATTTTTATTTCACCATTCTTTTTAACAATTATTTCACTTCATCTATCATGATTTTATGATTGTGAAAGGTTCTTTGTGATATTTTACATGTTATAGGTGTCTAGCCCGCAAAAGAAAGCCAAAATGCATGAAATAGTGTTGAACAACATGCCTTGCGAGCCAAAACTTATGTGATGTAAATTGGTCGTGCAATGCAAGCACACGTCTCAAGTAGTATGTCATCTAAGAATCCGCATATCAATCCCATGAAGAAATTATTAACAATTATTTCTGAATAAAAAGCTTTAGTTTCTTAATTTAATGAACATAGTATGGAGTGACTGCAAAGAAGGTTAAAGTCTTAAGATTCTAGCAAAAATAGAGTAATTTGTAGGCAACGGAAAATAGAAATAGTGTGAAAAATCTTGTGAGTTTCTAAAAGAATGATGTGGCTCGTGCCTCTCTGACTTAGGGATCATGGTGATTGTGGCTTTTCTAAACACTTTCTTATTTGTTTTTTTATCAATTATAGATATTTTACTCATTTTGCCTATATCTAGGTCAAATGAAATCTAAAATCCAAGAAGTTGAGGCTTCTTCAATCTTCATGACATTTCACATAAATGTTATGATCCCATGGAATAATTTCATAATTATGTTGGAACATATGTATCCTCTCAGAAATTTATGTTTAACCATTTGTTTCCACTACAAAATGGTTAGAGGTTGTAGTTTCATGAAATATTTTAGACTAGGATTAAATGACATTCATAGTTTAACCAACATCATAGGACATGAAAGAACGAAGAAAATGCCAACAAAAAATCATGTTGGAAAAACAATGATAAAAATTCACTACTCCTACATCACAAAGACTCGAAGAAAAAATTACCTAAACAACATCAAGAAAACCATAACAAGGAAAACTAGCCAAGATTTCATTGCAAGAAATAATAACATGTAAACATTACAATAACTTGTCTTCTCAACAATA
>NEWO01000279.1:1418228-1465452 GCA_003013225.1 Phalaenopsis aphrodite | reverse complement strand
CCAGAAGCGCTGCAGCGACTAAAACGTCTAAAAATTGTCAAAAGGTAGTTTTTGACAATTTTTTTGACGAGTTATCTTCTTAGTAACACAAAAAACTCAATCCTAAAGTTCTTAATGAGTGAAAAACAAAGGGAAAGTCACCATTTTTCAAATCCTATGGCTTCCACTCTAAAGAAACTACTATATAAGGAATTTTCAACAGGATGAACTTAATCAATTTCGATATACAGAAGTTATAAGACCGTGTTCTTGTGAAGAAGAGAAAAATCAAGGAATGAGGCTTTGTGAATCAAGGATTCAACACACGGAATACTTGAGTTGAGGAGATTATTGCACAGAGCACTAGGAAGTACTTTCCTATACCACTATCGTTGTACTAGCTCTTATGGTGAAAGAGTTTTACGCTAATCTTTATGAAATTATCTAAGGAGTTGTCTTTGTTCAAGGAAGGTGGGTACAATTTACTCCTTTGAGAATAAACGACATGTTTAGGATTGAAAGTGTTCCTATTTGCCATTATGCAAATTTGGCACTACGATAGACAACATGAATGAACTTTATTGATTCCTTACCGATGAAGATGCAAATTAGTAAATAAGAGATAACATACATGTAAGTTTTTCTTCATCATTATTATTAACAGACATGAATATACCTAAGGCATGACATTTCTTCATTGCATCAAAGCTACTTCCTACTACGAAAATTAGTAAAGTGACGAAGGAAAGTGTGATTTTGCATTATTGTATTCAAACCAAAAGACCTATTGATGTGTGTGCTTTAATAGTAAAGTCTGTTTTATGTTTAATCATCAATGGATCGACTTCTGGACTAGGACATCCATTTACCATATTCTTGTTTTGCTGTTAGTTGCAAGTGGCTTATGAAAGTTAGGAAAAATGCTTCTCCTTTAGAAGTCTATGGACCCAATAGTTTATTGCAACTACATATGAATTAGGGAGGAGAATTACATGAATATATTGATGGATTAATCATCTCAAAATTCATCGCCTATTTAACATTACTTTAGTTTGAATTCACTTTTGAAAAGAATCAAGAAGTTAGAAAAAGAGGTACAAAATCTTATGCATTCAATTGGAAATATTTCTGAAATGCTTGACCACCTGGATTGGAGGATAAAGGAACACTTCAAACACACTAGATGTATTGAAGAAGGTTTGGTGCGCATGTTTAAAAAACAATGCTTGGGTTGAAGCGGATTGGATGGATGAATTTCCTCATCGACCTTCTTACAACTTGTATGTGCACTACCAATCTATGGGAAACATTTACGAAGATGAAAGTGAAGAAGATGTTTGAACTCATTTTAGTACGGAATTCATAGTTATAATTGCTTTTAGATATTATGTGTTTGTATTGGATTTAATTTATTGCAGAACCTTACATGTTTTATTTGTTAAATGTTTGATATTTGGCTTCAGTGTTAGTTTGTTGGCTTGATTTCAACGCTGAATTAGATGTGTTGGCTTGAAAACTATTAGTTTGTAATCGTTCAAATTTTATATATAAATGTAAGTCTTATGTTGTTTGTGAAATTATGTGTTAGAAAATTGTTTAATTAAGCTAATTTGAGGTTGACGTGGTGTGGTACGTAACAGATTTTTAAAGAAAATTGAAATCTAAACATTTTTTTTGTTGGCACCAGAGGCTCCAGTTTCCCGAAAAAGCCTTTAAAACCACGAAACACCCATGTAAAACTCCATTTTTATTGCTTAAGTCATCTCCTACATCTAAACTAGGGACAAAACGCAATCTAGGACTTGACTTTTATGGATTTGGAAGATTTTAAAGCTTAAAAGTCTTGGATTTCATCTTCTCTTGATAAGAGCTTCACTTTAACTTAGAAATTTTTTATTTTTACCATAAATTTATCCTACATTTTGTAAATCCAAAAATTTAAGAGTTTTTTGAAGAAATTTAAAGAGAACCCATGGTGAAAAGCTTCTTTCCAAACATTCCTACTTTTAGAGTTTGATTTATGATATTTTGAATTTATTTGGATTTTATTTGAATTGATAAAAAATTTCCTATGGCTCCAAGAGTAAATAGAGGAAAGCCTACGAAAGATTTTGATGCAAGGAGAATTGTTAATTTTAAGGTTCAACATAATTATAATACTCAAATGGGCTCTAGGAAGTTGATTCAAGAGCGAGCATTTTCCAATCCGGCAGGGGAGATTGAAAGGTGATTATTGCTTGGAAGTGGGAAACTTTCTACTAACCTCACCGTAGTAGCCATTGTTTCTGTGATTCAGGAATTCTATGTCAATCTTTAGGTGACTACAGTTGACGACATTTATGTTCAAGATTAGCAAGTTGAATTTACTCGAAGAAGAATCAATGCACTTTATAGACTGAGAAATGAATTTCATTGTTGATATACTGCATTTGTGATGTGTTATTCATCACTTGATGAAGTAATTGCCTATTTTATTGATGGAAGAGGAGAATGGAATGTTAAAAAAAAATCACAAATTCAATTTCTCCACTTCAACATAAAATGTTCAATATAAAGCATGACATTATTTCATCTCTGCAAAATTGCTTCCAACTAATCACCAGAGTGAAGTAACTAAGGAAAGAGCAGTGCTGAATTTCTGCATTCAACAAATGAAAGCAGTTGATATTGGTGCTCTTATTGTGCATAATGCTCAGAGCATTGCTAGAAGTGCGATAGCTACTGGTTTGGGATATACTGCCCTAATTTTCACTTTATGTGAACAATCAAGAATAGAATTTGGTAGAAATGAATAAATGTTTCAACCACTGAAACCCATTGGAAAACACACTGTGTATAAATTTAAATCATTTGCTAGATCTCGGAGTGGAAGTCTAGTTCTGCTTCACTTGAAAATATTATGGAACAATTAATGATCAAAAATCAGATCTTATAGCAATGCAGAACATAATAGGTGGTAAAGAAGCTAGAAATGCCTACAATGATGGATATAAGCAGAAAGAGTCCAACACAATATTGCATATGAAGATGTGATGATTAGATTTTTGAGGGGAGATCATACTGTAGAGTTTTCTACATGCTCCAGCTTCATGCCTTATGTGCATGAAGAAGAAGAAGAAGAAGACGAAGAAAAGGAAGAGGAGGATGATGAATAGTAAAATTTATTTGGGTTTTGTTGGTTTTTATGTGTTATTATTGTTTTGTTTTATTGTTGATGGTATGAGTTGGAACAATTATGTGTTTGGTTTGAGGATCTATTAAACTGGTATATGTAATTGTAAATTATTAATTTTTATTTTTTAGCATTTTTGGTTGCTTTAGTTTACTATTTATATCTTTAATTTATCTTTTCTTAGCAAATCCTTTGATAATAACACCTGTAAAACATCAAGAGCCAAGTTTCATATTCAAAATCCTTTACATGATAGTTTTATTTTTTATGCATTTAGCATTTCCTTCACCTGTAAATTTTTTATACTACATGCTTTACTTAATATTTAAAAATTTAAGTTTGGGGGAAAGAAAAATTTTTTTGAAAGAAGTGAACTAAATTTTATTTGTTCTCAATTAACTATACTTTAAAATTAATTTAACATGACCATGGATATTAGAGTTTAACTTTAATTAACTATATTTTTGTTTGTAAATATTATGGTAAATTTAAGCAATAATCTTTAATAATGAAGGTTAATTCTAGAGTTAAGATATTTAGTATGAAAGATTAAGACTATGTTTTTCTATTAAAAGTAAAGGAAATTATATTTTTAAAGTATTAAGAATCTTAGAGTTTCATGTAAGAAAAAAAGTGTGAGACTTCATGAAAAGTTTTCAAAGCTAATATGAATTTATAAAGTGAAGGAAGGTAAGAAGTTTTAACTTTAAGAAAAGGAAACTGAAGTTCAAAATTGTTAAAGGCTATCCAGATATAGTATTCCTCACATGAAAAAAAGAAAAGAAATGATTAAAAATGATCCTAAAGAAAAGAAAAGGAGAACAAAAAGAAAAGACAAATATGTGAGGAGAAGCTTGAGGAGATGCCTAAACAAATAATGGCTTCACTTGAATCAACTTGAGGAAAAAGGCCTTATTACATATTATAAATTTGTATCTGAGTATTAGCATCCTTACTAATAAAGTTTTCATAAAATTCTTTTTCATATGGATATTCTAAGTATTTTTGAAATGACAAATTATAATTCTTGTAGAAATGAATGGAGATTCAAAACACGTACACTTGACTACTAGATGTTCTTAGTCTTATAGTTTTAACTTAAGTTGTTAAAATTTTTTCTTATGTTATACTATTATATTTATTAAAACAAATTATAGAAGTTTAAATTTAATCTCTGTCATAAGTCATATTTTTATATAGTAAAAGGGTCACTTGAGGACAAGTAATATTTAAGTTTGGAAAATTTTGATATACCAAAATAATATACTTTAAAGGAACTCAGAAAAACACTTTTCATATTTTTCCTATAATTAATTTATTATAATTATTTTAATGTAAAACACAATTTTACTTAGAAAATAGACTTTAGTGATCAAATTAATTCAAATGAGTTTTAAATATTTATAATAAGTTAAAATTATTTACAGTATGGAATCATTTTTGTTTATTTTTTATGATTTAATTAACCATAGTAATTTACATAAATATTTAAACTTAATTTTCATTTTTCCTAGAGTCCCCTGATCACAAAGAACCTACCAAAACAAGTCTCATATTTTTCTTATTTATATTTTAATTTATATAACTATTTTGAGCAAAAATAGAAAACTAGGCTTGAAAATTGCGGTTTCAAAGCTAGAGATGGTCTAAAGTTTCAAGCATTGGTGATTTTTATTTACTTAATTAGAATTAAAATAGTTTAGAGGGTATTTAATTAATTAAAAATCAAAGACATGTCAAATAGTTATTATTTTTAATCCACATTATTCACCTTTATTTACAGAGCAAGAGGGTATTTTTTTTTATTTTAATATTTTTTCTATACCAAGTTGTGGATTTTCCAAGTTAACTTAAATAAATAAATCAATTAAATCACTAATTTCTTACTTAAACACGTGATCGCCTGATGAGGGTGGATTTAGTGTGTTAATTTTGTAAATATTTTTAATATTATAAATACACGTGGTAGATATAATAGCAAATATGCAAATTAATCCCAACAAAAATAACTTCAGTTAAAAAACTTTTATCTTTTAAAAATCTTTAAAGTGACAAATCTTTTTTTAAAACTAATGCAAGTATACGTATCGCTCTAGTAATAAAGGGCTTTAACGTAGTCCTAGATATTGATCATACAGGGAAGTTGGAAATGCCTATAAGTAAATTCTTAAGATTATAATGTAAAGTATAATTTTTAAAACTACAAAAAGTAAAGTACGAAATTTGAATATTAAGTAACAAGTGAATGCTAATTAAAATGCATTTGAAAGATAAAGTTAACTAATCTAAATGTTAATCTTTCAAAAATAAACTTACAAAAACTAACAAAGTTTTTGGGACGAAAAGTTCAAATTTAAGAAAGCATCCTTCCCCTTTAGAATGAGTATTTGGATTGTGAAGAAATTAAATTCATTTGAAGATATATAAAATTTGTTTTGTGTCAAATAGAAGAATTCCTATTCCCATTGTTCCCACTACTCTCTCCCCTAAGGGCTAACAATCTCGCATTAATATCCAATTTATACAAAACTAAATTGGGGATTTTAATCTTTCACCGTAAAATCTCCAATTTTGCATCCAACAAAGTACAATTCCCTATTTATTTGCACCCAAATCCAAGGATGAAATACTCTCCCATGAAATAAAATGTGCTTCTCCTCATATTGTATAAATCATAGCTCTTTCGGAACATATGTTTCTCAACACATTTTAACTTTTCAATTGGTCAGATTAAAATGTAAATAAATATCAAAGTTCAAATCATCACAAATTACTGACATTAAAAATCATATAAAATAAACTCAATTCTTCACAAAACCATATCTCAAAGTAGGGAGAAGGTTAACAAAGACTACTCTAAATTCATGAGAAGGGTACGATAAAACACTGATTTCATATATAAAAATAAGTTTATAAAATAAAAGAAATTAATGACATAACTTATCTCACAATAATTCCTAAGAAAATCCCTATAAGTTCTCTCTAAGCCTTTCTCTTATTACAACCACTCTCAATTCTCTCTTAAAAGTGTAATGAATAAGAAATCTCTCACCTTCCCTCTCCTTTTACAATTTTTGAAGAAAATTTCCAAGCCCTTGACTTTCTCTCTGTCTCTCTCTCTCTTCTTGCCGCCCCCCTTTGCACACCACTTCAACTCTCTTCAAACCATTGACTTCCCTCTCTTTTATCAAAGGTTGCCTCCCTCCAAATAAATTCAAAATTCTCTCCAAAATTCTATCTAAAAGTCAACTCTTTTGAATTCAAAAGACATGTCCATTGATCCAAGGGAAATATCCCTTCATAAAAAATCTTCCAAAGTGTCTAGATGCATTGAATCACTCCAATGGGTGTTTAGAACAAGTGTCCCTTTGAAAATTCATGCAAAATTTGTCTCGACCACCTTAATCAGCAAAAAGTCATCTTTGGCGCATCTTGCACCAAATCTTGCGCATTTTGCGCTAGCTCTCTGTCAAATGGCACATCTTGTGCCAATCTAGCACATCTCGCGCCAGTTTGCTGAAGACCATGTTGTTCTGGATTTTGTCGCATCTTGTGTAAGTTCTCAATCACATCTGGCATCAATTCTATGTATAGTGCCGCATCTTGCATCGATCTAGCTCAATGTGCCAATATTGTGCATCTTGCGTCTGTTTCCTAAAATTCGTTGTTTTGGCTCCAAATTTGGTTCTTTTTGCCACTTTTATTTCAAATACCTAAAATTGATATACCTGCAAAACAACATGAAAATACCCTTCTTTAAAGTGCAATATCACCAAAAAAACATAGAATATATACTTAAAATAATATATTATTTTGGTGTATCACAGCCGCGTCATCCTACGACGCTCAGAAATACCACGCATTGCTCCGCCATTTGACGCTTCCATCCACGTAATCACTGACTCAGGGCACGATTTATATTACATTCTCTCGTCTGACGCAATCCTAGCCCTCCACTGAGACACACACGATCCAACGATCCTCCATCTTTGTCCTCAACTGACCTAGCCTGAGAATTATCCACCTTTTAGGCTTAAGATCTCTCATTACACTCAACCAAATGGCATGGGGTTTGTTTCTACACCTTCATCTAGTTCAAATGTACCTATCTATAGGCTTGATCAAGCATGAAATTAAACTTTCATAAGAATGGCACAAATCAAGCTCGATTTTGGGGAAAATGAGCAATACCTTTGTCCAAGAGGTTTGGCTTCAATTGAATGTTTACAAAAGCTTTATTGGAATTTGGAAAACCTTCTGGAAGTGCCACTTTTGTCTAGTAAATTGTTTGTGTATAGCTCCTCCAATAGGTCTTGAGCTAGGTTAGAGTGGCTGTGGGATGGGGCTTTCAGTGGAGCTCTTCCTCGTTTGGTATGGGGATGGTGAGGGGCAAGTTAATTTGAAGTTTCATTGAGTGTTGTGGAGTTTTGGAAGATGGGCAGAATATGCCCTTGATTTCAGTGGAGAAATTGGGCTCAGGCAGTGGAAATGTTGGCTGAGAAATCGTTGGAATAAGTTCAACAGGTCTTGGAGAAGCTTTGGAAGCAATTTGGCAAAGTCTCCCAAAAATCTAATGTATTCTCTATGTTTGGTTGTGAGGGGGTAGATTTTAAATAGAGGGGGAAAGTGTGGCAACAAGGGCTAGCCAGTGGGTGCAGTTAGTTGCATATGTAGAGGAAAGAAAAATGCAAGTGACCAATCAGAGAGAGCTAACACATGGAGTTCTAATTTTGGGTTTAAGGCTTGGAGTGGCTCTAAGTTTTGAAGTTTTTCGGTGACGAGGCCAGCTAGCAAGGACAGGGTGGTGTCTAGGTGGTTCAGAGGAACCAGTGGAAACCTTAATTGTGATTAATTGGGTGGCTTGATGGTTGATAACAAAGATACATTTGGTTTTGCCACTTTTAGGAGGAAATCCATTAGTTTAAGGGACCCTTGGTCACTCAAGTAGGTTGGGCTATGTGGATCTAGACTAGTCCATAAGGCTCGAATGTTGGTTGTGGTGACCATGGTTTGGTCAATTTCAATGGATTTGGTCAAGTTTTGGTCTTGGGTTCAAATTTGGACTTTTGGTTTGAACCTGGGTCTAAGTTGGGTTTGGGTCAAGATTTGGGTCAAGTGATTGATTAAATTGGCGTAGATAATTTTTATGAGAAGTTTGGGAAAGGAATTTGGTGATTTTGAATTGATTTGGAAATTGAACTTCATGAGTTGTCAAGATTGTTTTTAAAAGTGTTCGAAATGATTTTTGGATGTTTTGGGAAAATTTGGACCACTAAGGGTATTTTGGTTTTGGCAAAGTCTAGGGTATTTTGGGAATTTTGAAATTTTTGGAATGTTTTGGACAATTTGAGTAGTTTAAAAGAGTTTGAGATGATTTTTGGATAAAATTGGGTAATTTGGGAAGATTTAGGGTTTCAAGGGCAATTTGATAATTTTGAGAATGTTTGGGGGAAAAAGGCTAAATTGGGTACTTGGGTAGGATGAGATCAATTGGGGATGCTATTCATAAAATTACCCTTTTTTGAGCAATGAGACCAAGGGAACTCCCATTTTAAATCCTCAATGTGCTGGTCTTAGCCAAACCGTAACATAGGGCTAATAGTTTAAGAGACCATCCACACGAGTTTCCAAAAGAGAAAGGGATCAAGCTAAGCATGTTTGGCTAAGGGTTAGGGTTGTGAGTGTAGGTGAAAAGTATCAAGTGTGCGTCTGCAAGACTGACCAAGACCACAACACCCAGGGCTAATCCTTTGGTCAACCAGTCCAACGGGGGACTCTTTTTGAGCTCTCCCCCACATTGGCTTCACCTACTAAGTGCTAGAGGTTATAACCAACATGTGAAACTTCAAGATGCGCAAAGATGAGTTTTAGAATTTCTAATGGAAAGTGTTCCTATACTAGTCTTCTAGGAATAGTCGACAAAAAAAGTTTTAAAGTTAGATCCTAGGCTTCTAAGGGAGAAACTAGATCACAACCAAAAGTAAGGTCAACATGACCACTGCTCTTTCCAATGTTAAATGTGATACTTAAGTGTTAAGAAATCTTAGCCCTTTGGTTCTATAAGTTTCCTAAAAAATATTTAACAATACAAGTGACCAATTTGTAAAGTAAATGAAGAACTGGTAAAAATATAATCACAATTTTTAGGAATAAAGAAATTCCAATTAAAATCAAAATCACTTACTTGATTACTTCATATTGCAAGAAGAAAGAGAGAAAACTACTCAAAAAGCATGAGGATAACAGAACAAAACATATTTATAAAACATAAATCCAAAGTACAAGACTTCAAGAAAAAGATACAAATACTTATCTAGAATGTTTCCCCAAGCACTCCTTTGAAGTTCTCTGACTTCTCTCACTCCAACGACACTTGCAAGAATCACAAACTTCTGAAATCAAAGAGAATCACAAAGAAAACTTCTCACGCTCTTAACACGCTCGCACACAATGTGACTCTATATATCTAACCCTCCTAGCCTTATGGAATTAATCCTTATTTATGGAGCTTCAAAATTGACAAATGGTTGCTTCAGACATCTTTTTAAAATTCGGTCTCATTCAATGATTTTTCTAGAAAGTAACGATGGGCGTTAACCTGTGGGGCCTAGGCGCCGGCCAAGTTCTGGATCTGGCAGCTAGGCGCCAGTTTGGTTAGTTTGGTAATTTCTTTAGTTTAGCCAATTTTGCTCCCTTTTGATGTATTTTTGCTACTTTTAACTTTTAAACCTTTTTTCTTGCACTTGCAACCAAAAACTTAAAAAAACCTTTCATTAAAGCATAATATCCTAAAAATTGAGCATAAAATGTGTATAAAAATAGCTAATTTATGGTGGATCAAGAGACATTATGATTCTTCAAGTAAAAAAAGACCCAAAACGAGAAAAATCATGGGGTATGACCAGGAGTGGAGATGTCCACTGTTAAAATCATAACTATAACATATATAATTGTATAATGGTAATTGTGACTATAAATACTGTAGTCTGACTAGAATAGTCATGATGATGCTACAACATTTGTAGTTAGCAATAGAAGTTGTAGTGACTATAGAAGTTTTAGTTTTTTATTTATAATAGATGTAGCTCAACAATAATTTTTGGAGGTGATCGACAACAAACAATCATGGTCAATGACGACCTCAAGTGATTATTGATGATCTTTGATGGTCGATGGTGAACACTGGTGGTTGGTCATGACCTTGGGTGACCAATGATAACCACTAGAATTTTAAGAACAAAGCTTTAGTAGTCAACTCACTCGTATTTTGTCTTCCTCTCACATCGAAGTAAACAATGAAATTCTATTTAAAGTTTTTTAAAATGATATTTTAGTAAATTTGGCTTCCAAAATATTCTTTTGGATGGTTCAAATTGATTATCTTGATCATAAATAATTATTTTAATACTAAGTGTCTTAATGGCATCATAATTGAATCATTCTAGACTCATTGATTTCCTCACATTGAGACACTCGACTTAACTATAAGCATGTCAAATTTTGAGATTGTTTGATCTTTCAATTTATACAGTAATTCCTTTGATTGCACTTCAAACATTTATTCTAGATTTATTTACACATGGAATAGATCTTTTTTGGTGTTATTGGATTTACCTTGTCGAGACAACTAATTTGACTATAGAATTCTTAAAATCAAGGACCAAAGGATCTCATATTTGAATTTGGAACATTTCTTTCTTGCTCAAAAAACATCGAGATTTACGCCCCTGCCAATTATTATTTGTTGACACATCATTAGTATTTATATGTGTATTATATAGTAATATTTTCTTAAATGAGCTGCTCATGATCTAACAAGTGGTGTCTTAACTCATCAAATTTGGCACACAAGTTATTTATTAAGATAGCCAGAACAACTAATGAAACAGTTTGTCCATTTTCTCTTTACTCTCAGAATATGAGTACACTATTACAGGCTCCTATCCTTACCTTATATAAACAATTGAAACATTACATCATTTTTTTTTCTAAAACAGCATCTCAATGTTAAATGTGACTAATTAGATCTACAATCGAGCTATGTAGAATCAAGAATGTCATGGATTGAAATTTGTTTGGTCAAATCATAAGTTGTTCATGTTCAATTTGAGATTGAGTCGGCGTTTCACATATATGTTCATAACCTGCTTGCTTCTTTTTTTAAATGTTTGTAATTTATTTGTATTTGACTTATTTATATTAATTGAACAAGCTAAAATTCAAATTAGTGTTTAACCTTTTACATTAAATTGAAATTTTAATTTGCACATAATTTTCTTATAAAACTAGTAAATAAGCTTAGAATTTAGAAAAAAACATAATATTTTATAAAAAACTATTAATAAATAGCTTTATAAATTTAATTAAAAAAGTAATTGAATAAATTTTAATTTAACATCTATATAGTTTATATTAATTAAATGAAATAAAATATAAATTGTAAATAAATCTTTTTGTAACCAAATAACATAAACAAATACACAAACAAACTCATTGATATAAAAAGGAGTAAAATGCATTAAAATTATATATGCATTTTAAAATAATTAAATAAGTTCAAATTGTTATATACGTATGGTACATGTAAGAAATTCCTTGTTAGCCATTACTCATCATATTTGTGAACATTAATAAATAAATTTAACTATGTTTAAATTTTATTTATTTAATGTTCGAATTTTAAAATAATAAATGCAAAATCATTTATTTGTTAATTTTAATAAACTCCATTGTAATACTCTGGCCTGGCTCGAGTTGTTCATTTAGTTTACAAACCAAGGGCAAATTATGGAATCATTTATAATACACCCGGACTGATCTGATAAATGATAACCTGATCTAATTAAAATCCTAACGACTCTCGCAAATCCCGCCTTGATTTGAAATCATGGCTCCCAATAACACGATTAGGACGGAAGTACGCATCCGCCGCACAGCAACCGCTTCCACATCAACCGTTAGACGGTTTCTCCATTCTCCTCCGCTCTTCTTCCTCACATTACCTCGGACAAACAACCCAGACCCCCCAACCCCATCGCCATGGTCCTCACCACCACCATCTATCCACCTACTTCCCACCAGCTCCCTCCTCGTCCTCCTCTTCATCTGAAACCCTGTGCAGAAAGAAAACCCAACCCGAACCAACCCCAATGCACCCCCGCCTGCACCGAATGCGGCAAGCGCTTCTCCTCATGGAAAGCCCTCTTCGGACACATGCGATGCCACCCGGAACGCAACTGGCGCGGCATTAAACCTCCAACTCAAGTACGACGAGCCCACTTCACCGAGGACGAGTTCCAGGTTGCCGCCATCCTCCTCCTCCTCGCCAATGGTCCGCCTGCTGCTTCCGAACCTTTATCCTATGGCTTCTGTCTCAATCGTTTGAGCTGGGTGCCACGCCATGGAAGAGTAAGGAAGAAAAGGAAAAGGAAGATGGTTGATCAGCAGTTTTGGCGTCGGTTGTTTGGCCTGAACTCTTAAGGCCTCCTGGGGACAGTAGTGAAGGGACATATGGTTTGGTTTTGGATGTGAAACTTGACGCTGCTTGAAGCTAGGTTTTATGGTTTTAAAGGATTGCTTGAATTTGTTACAGTTTAGAACATTTATACTACTCTGATCTACGTACTGTCATTTAGAAAATAAAAATCTTTGTCTGTTAGTGTTTTGATTTCCAGTTACACAATTGTATTTTCTTGTCCTAAAAGTGTTCCAGATCGTCCTGCAACTGCAGTATAAGGTAAACAAAAATGTTGTACCGGGCATATCCATGATGTACGGCTGCACTTCATCCTTTCTGAATTTGTTTGCATTGTGTTACTGTACTTTCTAGTTGTTATGGAAATTTTTGTATTTTTTTTTAAACTGCAGGAATTTCGTTATTTAATAAAATTCGAATCAATGCAGTAATTTAAAATGTGCAGGTGATTTGTACTGTGAGGCTTATTGGGATGATAAAAGAGTGCTGAATAATACGGCGGTGTTCGGTAGCTTATTTGTACACGTAGTTAATAATGAATTTAGCTGAAATCCAATCAAATATTGAAAATTTTAATCTTAAATCCAACGTGTTATGCTTGATTTGTTTCATTTTTTTCATCATGTAAATCCGTGCTGCAGGTAGAATTACAATCCTTGGCTTCAAATTTTTTCTCTCACAAAATAGATTTGATAAATCCAATTTTATTAAATCATATTTAATATAAATCTCTGATACAACCAAACACAGCCAACCAGTGGGAGAATGTGTCACCTAGTTGGTTTGCAGCGTATGGATATTGTACTGTGAGAGAGAGATTTAATCATAAAAGAATAAATAATCTGTTATATAAAAAAATCCAACATCTTGGAGAAGGAATCCTCCTTCGACAGACGAAAGAAAGATGTGGAGGAAATGCCAGGTGACTGCACTTTTATTATTTATTTCTCAGATTTCTGTTAATTTTTTATTTGTTGATGGCTCTGTTACACCTTTGTAAGCATTTTTGTGAAAGTGATTATGTTTTTAATCACATCTGAAGCATGAGAAAATTATTAAGAAAATATTGCTCAGTTATTTCTTAAGGATATTATAATACCTAACATTTAAAACAAAAACAAAAAATAAAAATAAAAATAAAGAAAAAAATGTACATTTATCTTGGAAGAAGAAAATCTTCATCACAACAGCTTGTAATCATTCTTATAAAAATCTGGAGTTATCCCGAATGGATCCTTAGTGTCAAAAGTGGCATCAGGCATTTCAAGTCATATATAATTAAGTGTCTGATAAGGAATTCAATTACACTAAGAAAGTTTTTTTTTTTTTTTTTGCTGAAAATGAATTAGTTATTGTTACAGCAGTCATAACTTTGATCACCATGTTGTTCACACTATGATAAGAAAAATCGATGATTCAACTATTATCAACTCATGTGGTTTGTGTTTCTTATCTATCATTGAATTACTATCTTGGGTGGTTTGAAAACTATAAGATTCAATAGTAAATGACTCTCATGACTTCCTCTTATAATTCAGGGGGATTTTGATGCACGATATATAAATTTCATTTGAGAGAGTGATTCATACTATAATGAGCTTTCATATAAAGGAAAGGTCTTTAAGAAGTGAAGCTTGGAGTTTAATCTCACATCAAATATTTTTCAAATAAATTAGTATAGAAGATATCAAATAATTATTTCTCACTTAAATATTTAAAATTTTAAATTGAAAAAAAAATAGTAATTATTTATTTGGTTGAGATTTGATACGCCTATTGTTGGCACTCCAATGTGACAACACAAATTATTTTTATCTAGTGTGCAGGCAAGATATTAGTTTTCTTGGGGCAAAAGTTTAAAACCTTGCTCTAAGGGCATATTTGGGATTATTTATGATTTTATTCTACTTTTATTTTAAAAACATATTTGTTCCGTGCATTTTAACAAATATATATATATATATATATATATAATATATATATATATATATAAATAACTAAATATGTTATATCAAATCAAATAAGTTTTGTTTTAAATCAAAACATAATCATAACAAAATAAAATAAAATAAATATTAAAATAAAAATAACAAATGAATCTAAACATCCCCTATAAAAATGTTCTGCTGTATGCTTTGCTTGTAAGTTCAAAAACTAATACATTTTAATCATAAACTTACAATGTTAACCCTGTAATGCTTGTTTGTATTGTTTAGATGAGGTAAAATTTTATATTTCTCTTGCAGTGATTATTGATACTGTGCTTATCGTTAGGTTATCAGAAAACACGGCATTTAAGAAGCCCAGATGAAAAGAGGGATTATTGCGTACGGACACCGCATGCATCCCTGCATGCGGTGTTCGATCTTGGCCGTAGATCACGGTGATCTACAGTCAAGATTATTTCCGTTTTTTTAAAAAAAAATTAAAAATTTTAGGTGGGGCCCACCGAAATACATCAGGACCGTAAACCAGGTGATTTACGGTCCGGATCGGACACCGCATGCAAGCTGCGTGCGGTGCCTGATCCGTATGGAATAATTTTTCCAGATTTTGAGGGTAAAGGAGATAAGAAAAATAGCATTTGATATTTGCATTAAAATTTTCGGACGCATTTCTTTGCACCGGAGTTTGCGTTTGATACGTTGCATAAGCTTGTTGACGTTATTTGCAATAAAATTTACGTCGGATTAGTCTCTAATTGTTTGACAGAATAGACTATTTCATTACGGTGAAATTTAAAGTGGAGTTAAGGTGATTTTTTAGTCAGATATGTGTCCAATAAATCAAGATTTACTTAAAAGCGTCGAAAAATCCGACGCAAAGTAGACAAAAAATCTTGACGCTACAAACCAAAAATACACATCCATTTTATTTTATCCTTCGTGCGCCCACAAAACACTTGCGTCTCATCTCCTCCCTCTCGCAACACCGAAGCACTTCCGCAATCTCTGATCAACGTAACGTCTCCCCACCGTCGTCACTGATCGCCATTAACTCCCCTTCAAGATCGGAGGTATCCATCACCCTAGCCAGTCACCACTTAATCTCTTGGTAGTGACCAATCGCGGAAAATGTATAACATGTTATTTTCCCCATTTTTTCCATTTTAAAATTTTGGAATGTATGTAAAATTTGAAGTTTATATGTTAGGATGTAAGAAGTTAAGATTATTGTGGTATGTACGCAATGCATTGAAGTTTTGGTGTTAGCTATGTATATATTTCATAGATATGTATGCAATAGTTGGTCGGTTGAAGTAGTGGAGTAATGGAATGTTTCTATTGTTCAAAGTGATGTTAATATAGATGAGAATGTTATTAGTAGAATTCAAGTTTGTTTGTTGAAGTAGTGGAGTAATGCATCATCGTTTCTGTTGTTCAAAGTAATGGTCATATAGATGGGGATGTTATTTGTAGAATTCATGTTGACTGGTTGAAGTAGAGGAATGCATGAGGTATATTGTTCGAAGTGATGGGGATGTATATTTTGTAGCATTCTTATTGGCTAGTTGAAGTGGAGGAATGCATTGGGTTATTGTTCAAATTTGCAGTGATATATAGATGAGGATTTTATTAGTAGAATCCAAGTTGATTGGTTGAAGTGGAGGAATACATCAGGTTGTAGTAGATCGAGTGAGACTTAACACCTAAAGACAAAATGATAAATTGATATATACATTATAGGGTTGTATAGATTGAATGGAAGACAAGATTAGATAGAGATGTCGACCAACTTATAAGTCTCAGGAGATCCCAAGATCTGCTTGACCAAGTAATGCCTAATTTTTTTATTTTTCGTAATACTTGCACCGATTTATACATTATTGTCTAATTTTTATTTTTCATAATACTTGCATTGATCTGTAAAGCTACATCTATGCTACAGATGGATATTTGTAATTTGAGAGTTTGGAGGTATAACATATTATATCCAGGATGAAAAGAACTCGCATATGTGTTCTTGAATAGTGTTGAGGAATTCATGCAGGTGGTATCACACCTACTTATCTATCGTTCGGAGGGTAAGTTTTGGTGTACTTGTGTGAAGCATAAAAATAAAGTGTTTTTGCCACCTGAAGAAGTTAAGTTGGATCTTTACCACAAGGGATTCGGTCATAATTATTTACATTGAACTACAAATGGAAGTTCAGTTAGGGAAAGGAGGAGTCTCGACAAGTTATACCCCTTATGGATAAGAACTTGGTCCTGGTACATATAAAGAAATTGTTCGTGATGCTTAAAAAGCTCAACTTATTGATAATGTTCAATACTAACCTAAAACACTGAACAACGAATCACATCGGTTCTATGACCTGTTAAATTCGGTGAAATAGCTTTTATTGAATAGTTGCACAAAGCATAAAGAGTTATGAGTGGCGCAAAAGCATTCAATCTAGCATCAACAATATTTACAGAGATGAACCCTGCACAGGATTTAGTGTCGGATGGCCGCACAAAACTAAGAAGTTGGTTTTAAAATAAGGGTTTCATTGTCAACAGATTGATTGTTGTGTTGATGGCTGCATTATATATTACAAAGCCAATGTAGTCGAGATGACTTACTGATTTTATGGTGCAGATAAGTTCAAGCATATGCAACAAAGGAGTAAAAATTATAAATAAAACTCCATACAAGCGTCTCTTTTATCTGCCTATTTTCTGGCTTCAGAGATTGTTCATTTCTATGAGTAAATTCCCTTAATGCTAACTCAGTGAGCCATTTGTCACATGGTGAGGCCTGAAGACATTTTGATTGTACTTACTCAAATTTTACAACTGAAATACGTATTGTTAGACCTGGGTTATGTGTAGATGGTTTCACACCGTACAATCAAGATGTAACCCCGCACTCATTCTAGCTTGTAATCATTGCACCATATAATTTTCCTACCAATATGTGCATGTTACTGTCATTCTTATTTTTTACATTGATCATACTAAGACCATATAACTCAAAGGGAAAAATTGACGTCTACTTACAACCTTAGATTGAAGAGATTCAAATGTTATGGGAGACTGGTGTGCTTAATTATGACATCGTTACGAAATAGAAATTTCAACTAGAGTGGCTCTTATGTCGAAAATTAGTAATTTCCTATGGGCACTATTTCGGGGGTTTGTCGGGAGTTGCTCGTAAGAAGTTGTCGGCCACTGGAATCAAAATCTCATCGCCCGCTTCAGAAGGACGTTGAAGTATGAAATCAAACTGACCCCATATTTTTCATAGTTTAAATGAAAGAGCACTGTACCTAAAATCTTGTATCTATCCCGAAGGATAAACACATGACTTGAGGATGAGGCTTGATCAAATAAACTAAGGAAAGTGTAACGTCTGTTTGGTCTGCAAAACCTTTGTATTTGCCGACAAGTTCCCCTATTTAATATAAATTATTAAATAAGATTTATACTAAGCTGGGTTCGGACATGCTTCTTATAAGGGCAAGCCCCTATAGTTAATTACATCTTAAATGACCAAAGTCACTTAAGAAGACTCTCGATAAAAATCGGGAAATATTATCTTCAAGAAATTTCAAAGGATAGGACTTTTCAATGAAATCAGACGTAGAGGTGTGAAAGGGGATTGGTTCAAATTTGGAATATTTTATTGTAGAATACAAATGAGGAAAAACTAGGGGTTGTAGTGGATCCAGAGGAGAACCTCGGTGACTTCCCAAGCTATCCTAATGTTTGGTTTGAATTTAGAGGAGAAAATTTTAAGTGTTTCATCCTGCCAATTTTATTAGTTAGAGCTTATATTTGCGTGAAACAATCACACAAATAGCCTAGAAGATATGAGGATTTAGGTCGTGACAAACAACAACCTCGGAATCCTAAGACGAGTTAAAGCTTATATTGTATAGTAGGGTTATGCAAAGGCCTAAAGATGATGTGAGGATTTATGTTGCATAAGCAAGCAACCTCGAAGTCCTATGACTTGGTTGTTTAAGTCTAAGGAAGGAAGATTGGTGTAGCTGGGGAAGACAGGTTTTGCTGTTGAAGATGGTCATGCTGCTCACCATGCTAGCTCCAAGTTCCTTACAACGACGTTTGAGTTTTCTAGTGTGTCGAGTTATAATGTCAAATCAGGTGGCCCTATGGTAGAAGTTATTTAAATTTTATGAGGGCATATTAAAGTTGATTAGAGCGACACCGGTTAGGATCCTACGGTTCCCTCGTAACGGCACCACTATTTTTCTTGGATTTACTTAGTCCAAATAAACTTACTAAACCCAACTTAATGAGTTCCATAATTTCATTTAGACCGTAGGAAGCCTCGTTAGCAACCGTAGGTTACCTCCTCCGAGGGATTCCCAATCATCAGAGAGAGACATCTTAATTTAGTTGCAATTATAGTTTTGTGTGATGTTTGTGATTAAATTTTGAGTTGTTTTATATTTTGAATGTTGTGGCGGTGGATTTTATCTTGGTTAATTTTAGTTTAATTTTTGCGCTTTGGTTTTGGTTAACATGCAAGTTTATGTTGTTTTCATACATGTAGGTAAATGCAAGTATAAAAAGAAACAACGTAAGCATAAAGAGAGGCATGTAAGGAAAAGGCACAAGAAAGATGGTACTATAAATTGTAAAAGTGTACCTTGCGAGTCTTATCATTCTACCACCTGAAACTTAAAAAATGCATGTGAGGGCAGTTGTGAAGAGTAGAAAAAGTAAAGTTCTGGTGGTTTTCCTAAATATATGTTGTATCTTCGTGAGTCCTTAAAAGTTTAAATAAGAATGATTTCATTAAGCAAAGTATGCTAAGTTTAATAGACCTCTGAGGTAACCAACAAGTTAGGAAGAGGAGCAGGTTCATGCCTCCCTCTCACCAACTAGTGAAAAGCCTCGAGTCCATTTAAACTTATTATATTGCTTAATGGTTCATCCTGTAAATACTTCTAATGCTCAGTAAACATTGGTGTCTTAATTATCCCTAAGAAATGGGCAATTATCATTTATCATTTAATTTGAAAATTATGTGAATGAATTTCCTTAAAGGGCAAGTTGGTGTAACCTGAACACTTAGCCAATTTTTTAATTAGGCTTAGTGGTGTTTCAAGGATGTTTGATTATATTATGTTTATTCCTCTAATCCTCATTTAGTCAATTTTAATTTGGCCTAAGTCACCACCAAGCCCTTAAAACCCGGGTGAGTGTCTTAATTAATTTTAAAAAGGTTAAGCTTTAAGTGGTCTTGATTCATAATTTGAATTTTTATTTGAAAATCAATATAGGGGTATTAAATTGATAAATTATTGACTTCAAAAGTCATACCCCTAAGTTCAGGATCATTTAATTTTAATAAACTTCCAAATTTTAATAATTTAGAAATTTATTAACTTATTTAAGAAAGTGAGATTGGTTTCTACCAATTAACCCCTTGTGTTCCAAAAATCAAATAAATTGATTAAGTCAGAGGTTGCCCATTTCCCTCCTTGACCTAAGCCTAAATGTTAATTAAGACTAAATTTCCAAAATTACACATTTGCCCCTGAGGCTCTAACACTTCATAATTTGTCAAATTCAATTCAAATGACTTTGAAATTTTTTATCCTACCTCATTCATGGGAAAATTAAGACATCATAGAAGAAAATGTGATTTTTCAGAATTTATTTTATTTTATATAATTATTTTCATGCAAAATTAGGATTTTTCAAAGAAAATTCCTAACTTGACCAAGGTAAATTCTAATCCTTTGAAATTTTTACTGGAGGTAGGCCTCGACTAGACATGCCTTTGGACCAAATTTAATGATTTTTGAACTCTCTGTGATTTATCAGAATTATTTTAAGTTATGGGTTATTTAATAAAAATAAAATATTTTAAATGATGAAATTTAAGTTTTGTGTCTTTAAAAAATCTCTTTGAGGTTAGAGAACCCAGAGGAGCAAATTTCATTTTTTTTTTATTTTCTTTGATTTATTGGAATTATTTTAGTGAAAACTCATTTTTAGCCTTTAAAAATTATTTTTAAGCTTTGAAATTCAATATCTTTATTTACGAAATCAGGAAAAATATTCTAATTGCTTCTAAGTGATTAGGGAGCAATTTAGAACATTTCCATGAATTTTGTTATTTTTGTGTTTTTTATGAATTTTTAAATATTTAAAATAGGCTAAAAATCAAGTTTTTTTAAAAAATATTATTTTATTTTTATAAAATATCCCTGATTACAGAGAACTCAAAAAACTAACTTTCATAATTTTTTGAGTTATATTTTGATTTTTTAAAAATCATTTAATGGTCTTCTGAACCCATCTATTCAAAAATGGTTGAACAGCTAGTCCTGAAGTCCAACGAGTTGATTGTAGTTTCCCAAGACAGAAATGGGTAAAGTATGTCAACGAAAGAAAGATAATTTGATCCAAGAGGGGAATGGACACATTACTGATGTGTGGAGATAATATTTCCTGATTTGTATGGAGAGAAAAGCTTGTCCCCAGCGGAATCGCCAGAAGCTGTCGGTGCTATTTTGGGGGTTTGTGGGGACTTGTCAGTAAGAAGCTGTCGGTCGCCAGAATTGAAATCCTGTCGCCCGCTTCGGAAGGACGTTGAAGTATGAAATCAAATTGACCCCATATTTTTCATATTTTAAAATGAAAGAGCACTGTACCTCAAATCCTGTATCTATCCCGAAAGATAAACACAAGACTTGAGGATGAGGCTTGATCAAATAAACTAAGAAAAGTATGATGTCTGTTTGTTCTGCAAAACCTTTGTATTTGCCGATAAGTTCCCCTATTTAATATAAGGGATTAAATAGGGTTTATATTAAGCTGGAGTTAGGGCTTATATTGTATAGCAGGGCTATGCAAAGGCCTAAAGATGATGTGAGGATTTACGTTACATAAGCAAGTAACCTCAAAGTCCTATGGCTTGGTTGTTTAAGTCTAAGGAAGGAAGATTGGTTTGCTGTTGAATATGGTCGTACTGCCCACCATACTAGCTCCAAGTTGTTCACCGTGATGAGTTTGAGTTTTCTAGTGTGTCAAGCTATAATGTCAAATCAATTGGCCCTATAGTTGAAGTTTTTTAAATTTTATGAGGGCATATTAAAGTTGATTAGAGCGACTCCGGTTAAGATCCGACGGTTCCCTTGTTCCGGCACCACTATTTTCTATTGGATTTACTTAATCCAATTGAACTTACTAAACAAAACTTAATGAGTTCCATAATTTCATTTAGACCGTAGGAAGCCTCGTTAGTAACCGTAGGTTACCTCCTTCGAGGGATTACCGATCATCCGATAGAGACATCTTAATTTAGTTGCAACTGTAGTTTTGTGTGATGTTTGTGATTAAATTTTAAGTTGTTTTATATTTTGAATGTTGTGGCAGTGGATTTTATCTTGGTTGATTTTAGTTTTGGTTTTAGGCATTGGTTTTGGTTAACATGCAAGTTTATGTTGTTTTCATACATGTAGGTAAATGCAAGTATAAAAAGAAACAACGTAAGCATAAACAGAAGCATGTAAAGAAAAGTCACAAGAAAGACGGTACTTAGAAATTGTAAAAGCGTACCTGACGAGTTTTCTCGTTCCACCACCTAAAACTTAAAAATACATGTGAGGGCATTTATGAAGAGCAGGAAAAGTAAAGTTCTTGTGGTTTTCCTAACTCTATGTTGTATTTTGGTGAGTCCTTAAGAGTTTAATTAAGGATGATTTCATTGAGCAAAGTATATTAAATTTAATAAACCTCTGAGGTATCCAACAAGTTAGGAGGAAGAAGCAGGTCCATGCCTCCCTCTCACCAACTAGTGAAAAGCCTCGAGTCCATTTAAAATTATTATGCTGCTTAATGGTTCTTCATGTGAATACTTCTAATGCTCAGTGAACATTGGTTTCTTAATTATCCCTAAGAAATGGGTAATTATCATTTATCATTTAATTTGAAAATTATGTGAGTGAATTTCCTTAAGGGCAAGTTGGTGTAACCTGAACACAGCCAATTTTTTAATTAGGCTTAGTGGTATTTCAAGGATGTTTGATTATGTTATGTTTATTTCTCTAATCCTTATTTAGTCAATTTTGATTTGGCCTAAGTCACCACTAAGCTTTTAAGACATAGGTGAGTGTCTTAATTAATTTTTAAAAGGTTAAGCTTTAAGTTGTCTTGATTCATAATTTGAACTTTATTTGAAAATCAAAATAGGGGTATTAAATTGATTAATTATTGACTTCAAAAGTCGTACCCCTAAGTCCAGGATCATTTAATTTTAATAAACTTCCAAATTTTAATAATTTAGAAATTTAATAACTTAACTAAGAAAGTGAGATTGGTTTCTACCAATTAACCTCTTGTGTTCCAAACATCAAAAAAATTGATTAAGATCAGAGGTTGTCCATTTCCCTCATTGACTTAAGCCTAAATGTTAATTAAGGCTAAATTTCCAAAATTACACATTTGCCCCTGAGGCTTTAACACTTCATAATTTATCAAATTCAATTCAAATGACTTTGAAAAATTTTATCCTACCTCATTCATGGGTCAATTAAGACATCATAAGAGAAAATGTGATTTTTCAGAATTTAATTTATTTTATATAATTATTTTCATGCAAGAAATAGGATTTTTCAAAGAAAATTCTTAACTTGACCAAGGTAAATTCTAATCCTTTAAAATTTTTACTGGAGGTAGACCTAGACCAAAGAAGCCTTTGGACCAAATTTCATGATTTCTTGAATTCTCTGTGATTTATCAGAATTATTTTAAGTTCTGGGTTATTTAATAAAAATAAATATTTTAAATGATGAAATTTAAGTTTTGTGTGTTTAAAAAAAATCTCTTTGAGGGTAGAGAACCCAGAGGAGGAAATTTCATATTTTTCTGATTTTTCTTTGATTTATTGAAATTATTTTAGTGAAAACTCATTTTTAGCCTTAAAAATTATTTTTAAGCTTTGAAATTTGATATCTTTATTTAGAAAATTAGAAAAAATATTCTAATTTTTCTTAAGTTGTTAGGAAGCAATTTAGAACATTTCCATGAATTTTGTTATGTTTTGTTGTTTATGAATTTTTAAATATTTAAAATATGCTAAAATCAATTTTTTATTCTAACTATTATTTTATTTTTATAAAATATCATTGATCACAGAGAACTAAAAAAACTAACTTTCATAATTTTTTGAGTTATATTTTGATTTTTTTAAAATCATTTAAGTGTCAAAAGTGGTATTTATCTTTAAAAATTAATTTAAGCTATCAAATGAACTCAAAATATATTGAAATTTTTATAATGAGTTTTCTGGATCATAAACCACAATGGAGATAAAAAAACAAGTCATTTAAATGTTTATATTTTCCAAAATTAATTATTTTAGTGATTTAGTGTTTGTAAAATTTAAGCGCATTTTAAATGACTTGACCCATGAAATTATTTCCAAATGTTTCTCTGGTCATGGTGGACATTTCAAAATTTTCTTAGAATTTTGTAATCAATATGCTAATTTCCATGATTATTTTAAGGAAATAATGTGCAAGAACTTGAAAAATATGGATCTCTGTATAAGAACCTTTTCTGACTTTAAAAAAATCAGAGGATATTTTTCTTAATAGAGGCTACAACATGCCAAAATTTCAAGTGAAGGTGATGTATCAATATGCATGGAGAATCAAATGATTCCAAACAGTGTTTAATTAATTAAAATTTTTTTATGCATCAAATGGACTTGAAATTTATTCCATATTATTCTCCTTTGTTCACTGAGTAAGAGTGTATTTTTATTTTATTTTTGTGATTTTTATACACAAAGTTATGGATTTTTGAAGTTTAGGGAGTCTAAATAAATAGAAAAGGCCCTACTTTTCTACTTATCCACGCGGGGCCATGTAGATCCTGGGCAGCTCCGAAACTCCAAGCGGCGCGCTCCTATTTGACGCCACCGTCCACGCCAGTAACCACACGTCCCGCTATTTATGTAAAGAAGCGTTGTCTGGCTTCATCTTGGCCATCCATTTGATACACGCGCGATCAGACAACACGTGGTCATCATCCCCAATAACTTAGGCCGAGAGCCGTCCACATTCAAGGCTTATGATCTCTCTCATTTCTCAACCAAATTAAGTGAATTTTTTTTAAATGCTCGTCTTAGTGAGACGAACACATCTATACGGTTAATGTGTCATGAAATCAAGCCCAAGTAAATGGAGAATCAAAATAGGCTCTCGAGGAGGAGAAGTTTTATACCTTTGCTATGAGAAAGGAGACTTCAATCAGTGGTGTTCGGCACGTTCGTTGGGGTCCAAGGAGGCTAGGGATTAAGCCTCTTGCTGTGGTGTAAGACCTAGGTATGAATTCGACCAGGCTCGATTTCGGGTGTTGGTCTAGAGCTATGGTGGAGGCTATTTCAGTAGGTAATTTGATGGGACTTTATCTTCTCTTGCTGTTGTGAAGGTGTGGGCACAAGCAATTGAAGTTTAGTGGAGTTTTGAGAGATGTCATATTTCTACCCTAATTTTTTAAGCTCAAAATTAGGGTTATACAGGGGGAATCAAGGCAGTGGAGTGATTGGAATGGGCTGTGGAGATCTCAAGGAAGCTCTGTGAGTGATTTGGGAAGCTCTCTTTGAGAAAAATTTAGCACACCTCCTATGACCGTGGAGGTGAGTTTTTATAAAAATGGTCATGGGGTGGCTCTCAGGGCACAAGTTTGGGTGCATTGTGGTGCTTAGGTGGAGGGCAGAGGAGCTCTTCAATTTGATTTGGATGAGCTCGCCTCTTGGTTTGATTTTGGGTGAGGTTCCATGGGGGTGGCTCTTGGTTTTGAGCTTTTCCTACCACTATGTTGGCCGGTCGGCCATGGGGAGGTGGTTAGGAGCTCAGGGAACCCAGAGGAAAATGTCACAGCAATTTAGTGCAATAATGACTAATTTTGGTAAGAATATCTTAAGCACATGCATCTTTGGAAATAATATCCCTTAATTTGGGGGACCTTTGGTCCATGAAATGATTTAGGTGGTTTCATATTTTTTAGACCGGTCACCAAGTCCAACTAATGGCTAGGGTGGAGTTAATTTGGTGACTTTAGGGTGGTTAGGTCACATTTAGTGCATGGGTCCAAATGGGTGCAAATGACCAAGTCTTGGATTTGGTCTAGGATAGCCATGTAAATTTACCCAATTAATTGTTGCATTTGGTGTAGATGATCATAAGGAACAACTTTGGTGGAGAATGGAAGTGGTTTTGAGCTCAATTGAAAGGTAAATTTGAGGGAATTTTGAACTTTAGTTAATTTGGTCATGTTGGGCTAGGCTTGGGTCTAGCTTGGGTTAGCCTTGGGCTAAGTCCAAATTGATTGTTGTAAATGGTCAATAGGGACCTCATGAGGAGTTGTCAACATGAATTGGATGCCAATTTGGAGGTTAAGGATATCAATTGGGTGAAATTTCAGGACTTAGCCAATTTGGGGCTAAATTTGGGAATTTTGGATTTAGGCCAAAATCAAATGGATTTGAGACTTCACCAAGGCCAATTGATGGTTGATTTTGATGTATAGGAATGTTATCAAAATTTTTCAACATTAATTGGGGCCAATTGACTAGGCTATGTTTTCAATTTGGTGAGATTAGGTCATGTGGCCAAAGTTGGGGTTTTAACCTAACTCCAAATTGAGCTCAAATAATGGGCCAATTAGGCTTTTATTTGGTTTAGTTTGGTCATATAAAAAATTAATTTGAGTTTAGGATTGAAATTGGGGTCAATTGAGATCAAATTGATGGACATTTGAGTTGGATTTTGGAAAATTTGGGTCTTTAAAGACAAATTTGGGGATTTTGGTTAAAGATGGTCAAATTGGACAAATTGGGTCATGTGGTAGTTTATAGAAATGAAATTGGGAATATTTGGGATTTATTGAGATTTTCTGAGAAGTTTTGGAATTTTTTAGGATTTTGGGCTATGGAGGGGTATTTTGGTAATTTGGCCATCTTTGGAGATTTTGGGTAATTTTGGATAATTTGGAGGTTTTCAAAAGGTTTGAATAGGATTTTGATCAAATTTGGGTATTTTGGGTAAACTTGAGAATTTTGGCAAAGTTTAGATTTTCAAGGGTGTTTCGGTAATTTGGGGTGCATAGGGGCAAAAGGGTAGGTTGGGTATCTTGGTAGAGTTGGAGTGCCAACTACCATCAATAAGCCATGGACCAATGGAAACCCCATTTTGGGTCCTCTATGTAGTGGTCTTAGCTAAACCATAGCCCTAGGGCTAGTAGTTTCTCGGGACCATCTATATGAGTATCCCAAAAGATTAAGGGACCTAAGCTAGAAATTTGAGTTCAGGGTTGTGAGTGATTGTGGGTGCAGATAAGTGTAGTGAGTGCCTCTGCTCTAGACCAACACCCAAGGTCAACCTTAAGGTCCAGCAGTCCTAAGGGTGACTCATCTTGAGTTTCCCCCATAGTGACCCCACCTACTAAGTATTTAGAGGTTGAAACCAACATGTGGAACTTCAAGTTGAGTAGAGAAGAGTTTGGAATATCTAGTGGTGAGGGTGCCTTTTCTAGTTTTCTAAGAATAGTCAATAAAAATATCCTATGGTTAGACCTTAGGCTACTAAAGAGGAAAAAACTATACCTCAACCAAAAAAGAGGTCAACATTTCCCTTCTTATGGATGCAAGCTGGTTGGAGCACAGACCGAGAATTGGTTTATCCTTACTGCATAGATATGTTGAAGTTATTTACTCTGACATATAGTAGGAAAAACTGCTGGTTCAACCGCACCCATAGATTTCTTCTTAACGATCACCCATTTAGAAGAAACAGAGATGTATTCTTCAAAAACATGGATGAGAGAATAAGTCCACCTGTCAGAATTACTGGAGTCGAAAGATTATAAATGATTAGTGAAGTATTGAAGATCACCGATAGACTAGAGTTAGCATCATCTAGTCTTCCTGATTTTGGTGTCACGAACAAGATAAAGCGCATTATATTCTAAAATCTTCAATATCGGAAGACTAATCTGATTAGACATAATCTCGATGTTATGCACGTTGAGAAGAATTTTTTTAATAACATCTTGAACACTGTGATGAATATCGAGGGTAAGACAAAAGATAATGAGAAAGCTAGAATGGATCTGAAAGAGTGTTTTCAAAGGAGGACTTTAGAAATTCCGTAGACAAATAGAAAAAAATTATTAAAGCCCAAATGTGCATACTTTCTTACACTAGATCAATAGAGGATAATTTTTTAGAGGGTGAATTCTTTGAAGTTTCCCACTAGCTGTGTTTTAAACTTGAGCCATTTTTTGACCTGGAAACAGATAAGGTATTTGGCATGAAGAGTCGTGACTACCATATATCTATGCAGTGCTTATTACCCATTACATTTCATGTGCGGCGGAAAGCGGGTACTTTATCTATTGATATAAGTCAGTATATTCTTCAGACTTGTGTAGGAACACAAGATGTTGACTCATTGAGACATTTTAATGCAAGTATTTCTTTATTATTATTATTATTATTATTATTATTATTATTATTATTATTATTATTATTATTATTATTATGGTTGAGCAAATATTTTCTCTTGATTTCTTTGACACTATGGAGCATCTGCTTGTACATCTATGTTACAAGGCTATAGAGGGGGGTCCACTGCAGTACACATGGATGTGTCCCTTTGATAGGTGTATTTTCTTGATGCATACATTGCTAGCATCAATTTATTTCACACAAAATGACCACCATATTCAATGTAAAATATTTGTGCTGCAAATTTTTAAATAAAACCAAGGAAAAGGATAAACATATCATGAGAGATCGATCTTCGAAGCATATCTATTGTGGAGACGATAATTTCTGCTCATATTATTTTTTCGCAAGGCCATCAAAGAGTTCATTTTCTAAGTGAAATGGCTTAATAGCTAGAATTTTCCGTATATCAAATATCAGGTGAGCCATCATGGAGGTGTGATACAAGATATCTAACCGATAAAAAGATTCAGTCAATTGCATTGTACATCCTAATGAACTATTGAGAAATTCAATCATTTAAACAGTAAGATTCATAGTCCCCAAACTCAATCTATATTGTGATTTTATATTGATAATGTTAGTTATATACTAATAAATTTGAAAATCCAAAAAATAATATTGTGAGTAAATTATGTACCGACAGCTTGAACATGTAATATGTGTCTTTGATAAGTAGGTTGGTTGAAGGAGAATTTCCAATATGGTTGAAATTATACATACGTAGAAGGAACTCTTCTAATCACATGTGTGCAATATAATCGTTGCATTTAAAGTTATAATAAAGATACCTCTCAATTTCTTATAGGTTAACAATTCAATCAACAAAATCACAGATTAGATATTACTAGCTCTTGCCTAAGGAACCTAATTGTAGTTTTATTACATGACAGATATTTGACATAAAGAGTTATAGATTCAATACAAGTTCCTGGTGTGAAGGAAAGAAGACATATAACTATGATGTCTCTGTTAAAGGAAATGCACACACATATAACGAGATTAACTATCATGGCATATTTGACGAAGTTATCCCATTGCAATATCCAGGCAATGCCAGCTATATTGTATATTTTTGCAACTGTCAGTGGTTCGATCATCTTGCAAATCGACGAACCCGAACACACACACCTTATGATATCACTAAATTCAAATTGAACAGACGGTATTCAAAGTTTGATCCATTTGTTCTGGAACGCCAAACTAGATAGTTAATTACCTTCAATACCTTAGTAGATTAAGGGATAAAGTTGATTGGGTTGTAGTTTTAAAGAATAAACTAAGGAAAACTATTGAGATGCATAGTACAATAGAACCAATTCACCTATAGGAAGGACTATCAAATTTTCGTATTTAGGGTGGCACAAATGATGAAAAATTTACTCTAGGAGATTTTTTAAGAGATTTGTCATGGTATGGATGAGGATGATGAGAGTAAAAAAGAAACTTTAAGTTCATCTTGGACTTTGAGTTCCTTTGATGAAACTTAATAACAAATGTATGTAAATTTATATTAGTAGTCACTACTGCTACTTATTCTCTTTTACTTTTGTTGTATTGAGGCATAGTTCTTTACTCTCGCCATACCTGTTTTTATACATAGCTACTACTTGTGTTTTAGCTTCCTTCTACACAAATCTTTTTGTTTATGCTTATTTTTCATGTCATTTCTAATTTTATTAATGTATTTTCTTTGTTTGCAGATGGCCACAGGTGATGCAGGTGGTTAGCCACCTCAGACACCTCGTGTTCTGGGGACACTAGAGATCACCTACCGTAGCAGGAAGAGGAGGTCTTCAACTTTTGTCAGTGCTTCCACTACTGTTCCCCCACCTGTAGCTGCTACACCTCCTATTTAATTGACACTTTCCACATTTTAAACATTTGTTGTGAAATTTTTTGTTAACTTTACAATCATTATTTGAGAAGATTTATGAGAGTATCTTTTTTTCATTAATGGTATTTTTTAGAGCTTTGATCTGTGATATAGCTGGATATAATGTGATATGTGGTGTGGATTATATGTTGTGTGCAGATTGTAAAAATGTAATTGATTTTTAGAATTTTTTTTTCTGTGGTGCAAGTTTGAGTCAAATTTGGAAAGTGAGGCTAAAATAATAATAATAATATTTCATCGTTCATCGGTATTATCCGGCGCAAATTTGATGATAATTCAACAATATTTTTTTATCGTCTAATGTTTTCAGATGCAAAGTTCGACGTTCGTGTAGACTAAACAGATCTGACACTAATACAACATAAAAATCGCCGCAAATTATTTGCTTCGGAATATTTCAACACAAAAGTTATTGAGTTAAAATTACCGGCCCCCATTTTACTGGAGGAAAAAATTAAACCTAAAGCAAATGCAAATTCAATTATAAACCTAAAATATCGTCAGATTTACCTTAGATTAACACCCGATGTGTCTATCACAAATTTGCTTAATTCCTGTAATAAATTGGTATATTTTTTAATAATTAATATATTTTAAATTCCTTAACATACAATATTAATTTGAAATTAATCTAATTATTTTAAAATTGGTCTTAATCACAATTATATCAAGATATCCTCGCATAATTTCTTCTAGGTTAGTCCCAACTTTTTGTTAGGCAAAGTATTAAGTAAATTTATTCTAAGGAACGAATATATGGGTTTGTTACGGCGCGCTTGTTACGGCTGTGGCTGTACAAAATCTCATTCAGAATCAGCTACGAAAAATCTGATGTTAAAAAATTATTGTTTTAGAATTGGTTAGTCTTTTTGAAATATGTAATTTTGAAAATATTATCTGTGGACAAATGTTTGAAATACCTCTCTATATATATAATATAAAATTTATAATAAATTTTAATGTATGTAATTTTCCTATTTAACTATTTTACCTTACAACATAAATATAAAAGTTAAGTCAAAATTAAATTATAGAATAAAGGAAAAACTAGATTTTACAATGTATTTTTTCTTAATGTATTCTTTTATGTAAATTTTAAAAAGAAATAATTATCAAAATGGACAACTATTTGGAATAAAGCAAATTTTTACGACTCAAGTACTTTTCACTCACAACACTTTTATATGCATGACAATATATAGTAGCAGTTTTGAAGTAAGGAGAATATGAATCAATTTTTTTACTCCAAAAGTAGTGACACAAATATGAGTTAAGCAAGAAATCTTCAACATAAATTGCACCACAGTCAGACCAACGAGTTATCCTATATTAGCACAATTTGTATTCAAAATTATAAATAAAATACATAGGCAGACTTTACAAATGAAACTTGTTGCCTCGACCATCCAATAATAAAAAAGAAAAAACTGACATACATACCATTCAATTCTTATATAATAATAGCAACTGAGTAACTTGTGTTGCATAAAACGCTTGCTTTCAAACCTTATATAAATGTTTAGATCTTAGAAAAGTAATCAAAATTACATTGAATGGATCATCTTATGAAAGGAAACTTTATCATAGGAATGCTTTATTTTAAAAAAAATTATGAACTAATAACAAAGAAATAGCAAAGGATTTATCCCAACTAGTTATGTTCAAAAACCACAATATCGAAACCAAATAACACATAATATAAACTATTTTTCTGCCAAAATAATAATCCAAAACTTTAACACGTTTCAAGCCATAAGTTTCCAACAAAACCACTTCTATCACGGAAGCACCAAAAAATACATCGTGATTTCGCAAATAAAGATCCAGTAAAACTTTCAAAGTATGATTACATTCACCACACAAGAAGAAATGGTTATGATATGGCTGGGTTCTACCGAGAAGAGACGGTGCCTTGAAGCACAAAAAGAAGAGGAGAAAAAGAACGGTCGCTTTGCAAGAGAATGGCGAAAGAGCTAGGGCGACAGAGAATGAAATACCTTCAGTAAAACCTGGGATCTCTCGGTGACAGAGAATGGCAAAACCGGTTTGCGAGGATTCGACATTTTTGTGAAGCTTCGCTCGGGTGTGAAGAGCTAGCTAGGGCACGGCTCTTGTGCTCCCGGTAATGAAGGAAAAAAATAAGGGAACACCCGACGTGGCCTGCCCGCGGTCACAAATTAACGAAATGGGTGCAGCGGTCCCGGACGCGGTCCGTTGAACGCATTTCTTAAACACGTATGATGCACGGTTTGGCTCAAAACTCAGCTCTACACACCTAAACAAGCACGACCTTAGCCTGATAGACTTCATTTTGCGGAGTTGTAAATGAGTTTATGTCAAGCATGAGTCACTGGAGCAAGGGCATAATTCATTAAGTGAGTTTAGGCTCGGTTTTAATCTTGCAAGTTTGAGTTGCCTCACAAAAATAGCTTATTTATTATAATAAATATGCAAGTAATTATTGTGAAAAGACGAGAAAATAAAAAAAGAGAAAAGAATAACACAAAATCACATTATTCAAGTAATTAAGTATAATTTTTATACATTCTAAGTAGCATCCTAAATTTACTGAATAGTAATAATTTATACATGTATGTAATAGTAATATATTGTAGGATCATAGTTTGTCTTTTGTGAATCACTATCCAATAGTTAAAGCCAAGTGAAGGAGAGAAGGAAGATAGAGTAGAATAAGTCTAAGATCTTTGTAGGGAGAATCAAAGAAAAGAACTCTTTATTGTTATTACTATTCTGCATTTATAGAAGCGTGTTTTGTACAATAATCTAAAGGAGAGGAAGGTTATGGAAACTGTTCTTAATGTCGTTAGGCTCTAATTGATTTTATTGAGTTTATGTCGTATTTGTGTTATTATTTGAATTTCAATGTTGGTGATAATTCACTGGTTGGCTGGCTTGAAATCAACTGACTGAGGTGTTGGTTGGTCAAGGTGTTTCATCGTATGCCAATCTTGCTCGGATCCTTTTAGCACGGTTGACCAGTGGTTGGTTGTGAGGTGGTCATTCAGTCCAGAGTTGGGGTTGGTCGATCAAATGCGATCGGCTGATTTTTTTTTTGTAGTAAGTCGTGGCTCATTTTCCTTTTGACTCGAGTCTTATAGGGCTCGTATCGCCAGTCTTGTTAATTCATTGTCTCAATCAGATCACCTTATCTTACAAGGTCTTAAGCAGATCTTATTGCAGCCTAGATGGGATATCTGATGAAACTCATTCCCAGAATGATTCGCGCCTCACTTTCGACGAGTCTTCCACTATGGAGCTAGGAACCATCTTCGGAGCTTGAAACTATTTCAACTTTGAAGACGTGACTTCATGCTCGACCTTGAAACTTCTGTTGATTGCTTACCTTAAGAGAAAGCCCTTTCGTCTTGGTTGTTCATTCTCTTTGAGCATTTTAATGGTATTTTCGGTATATGCATGCTACTTTCTGGAGTTTTCTTATTCATTGATAGCAACAACTACAATAAAATTAGAAAAATTATTAAACAATCACTCGTAATAAATTTGTGAATTGATTGAACACATGACTTCCTTTAGGATTTCGTGCTTCATGTGCTATAAGTACATTTAAACTTAGCCTTATTTCATTTGTCATGAAATTCTCTTTTAACATCTAAGGTGCGTTATAGCTGACCAATTGAACAAGATCCTTGTGGACACTAAGAGGCTTACTGGGGCAGAGTTTCAAATCCTCTCTTCTGTATAGAAGAAGAAGAATGTGGTGACAAAGGAAAATTCACTACAGAAATATAGGCTTTTCCCGTCGACCGCAATCCATCGGCTATGATAAAAAAATGTTGTTTTAATGTTACCGATGGTTTATAGCTCATTGGTAAAACACTTGACAGTAATTTAAAACTGACCAAATATTCTGATGGTATAAATTTACCAGCAGTTATCCAACAATTTAATGTCATATCTTTTTTTGAAAAAGTTGAGTCATCAGTAATCTTTTGTTCATATAACCTACAGTTCTTCCATTGGTTATAAAAGTGTTCCACCCGTCGATTTCTTAGAGCAAGCAAACTGTCGGTTATACATCGTTTATGCATTGTTTTCTATAACTGACAGGTTCATTATCGGAAAAGTGTCATACCCATCAATCTTTTGACATAGGTAAAAAATATAGGTTAAGCGTTGTTTTTTATAACTAACTAGTTAATTGTCAAAAAAGTATCACACTTGTCATTTTTGTGTGAAACAACTTAAACCGTCAGTAAAATTGTAATTCAGCTAGCCATTGACTTTGCTTATGGAAAAATTTGGAATTGTTGCAAAATCAACGTTACACCGTCATAAATATAAAGCATAAGAGAAAAAAATAAATTCTTTCTTTCATATCTACATTACCACAACTACTATAACAACATTTAATATAAAATTTTAAGTATTTAATGAAATGACATACAGTCACAAAGTAAAATTTCCAATCAAATAATGAAATGAATAAAATACGTCCACTCTAAAATATGTACATCCCTATTCACAAAAAAATATATTTCAAAATGTACAAAACATAAAAAAACCTTTGAATCATTATCCTCTATTTTATCAACCTCATCCTCATCATCCTCCACCACTTCCTCGTCCTTCAATGTTGTTGTTGCCTTGTCAAGATCCTTCATTCACTGGAGGAAAGAAGCCAACTCAACTTTTTGCTTAGCATCCATGTTGGCCTCCAATTTTAACAACATTTGAGAGAAGTGAGCCTCCATCTAGGTAGAAAAAGCAGTAACATGCTTTTAGATCTCCTCATCCTGTGTGGTAGAGATAGAAGTTGAAGATACACTAGGGGGGAGCGTCGTAGGCAATCCCTTGCAACTCATGTTTGTACTTCTTCCTTTCAGTAGTCTCCCATCCAAGGTCCTACTCAGAAGGATCACACTCACAGATCATAATACCACCCTTGGATTTGCTCTCCTTCAGTTGTTGGAATATCTCTTACAATTAAATTAATTACATTCATTTAGAGCTAAAATGTATTAACATCAAACTAGTTTAGCTTGTCAATTACCTGGGTCGCTTGGGATCTGTCGTCAATCCAAGTATAGTTGGACAACCTCCTATGGGTTCTCTCATGTACATCATCGACGGAGGGCTCTCTTCTAGTCTCCATAGTCTGTCCATGAAATGAAATAGTTAGAATACATCTTTTAACTATAAAAATGACTTATGAAATAAACAAAATCTTACCGGCCTCCATTTCTATTCCGTATGTGGGAGCTCCCAACAAGTGTGCTTGGAGGGCCCCATGCCTCCATAGTCTGACCGCTTATTATACTTTTCATTCTCCCTCTTATTTTGGTAATATAGAGAATCCCAAGCCTTAAGCAACATGGTAAAAACATCCTCTTTGAGCCATAAAGATTGCTCTCTTGATATTCAGATATCATGTCCTGAAACCAATTGCAACCCTTTCACTCAAAGTTACGCTGGATGTGCGGTTCATGCTCAAGTAGCTAGGATAATTGTTTATGCAAATATTACAGGGCCTTTGTTTGATTGATAAATAAATAAAAAATAATTTATGTTATTTGTAAATAATACTTACCAAAAACTCTTGAAACAAAGAAATTGAATGGTGATTGAGATTTCCTTCCACGATAAGTATGATGAGTTGTACTTGCTCCGAATGATATCCACATTGTCATGAATAGTCTGGGTTGAAAGTTAGAACCTTAAAACAACAATTTGTTAATTTTATAATCAATTGAAAAAGTTAAAAAAAGATTACCAAAAAAATCTTAAGAAAAAACTTAAGTGTTCTGACAAGCTTGATGCGGTAGCTGCATCATGTCGATTCCTTCCTGATAGTGGCAGCATGGGCTTGTTGACCTCACTTTTGGTTGAGGTCTAGAAACTTCTTTAGTAGCCTAGGTCTAGCCATAAAACTTTCCTATTGACTAGTCTTAGAAAACTAGAAAAGGTACCCTCACTATTAGAAATTCAAAACTCTTCTTTTTGCTCAACTTAAAATTCTACATATTGATCCTAACCTCTAGCACTTAGTAGGTAAGATCATTATGGGGGAGCTCAAGAAGAGTTCCTATAGGACTACTTGGCCATAGGATTGACCCTGGGTGTTGGTTTGAAGTTAAAGTACACAATATCCTCACAATACCCTGGCTAAGACCAATATATGGGACCCAAAACAAAGATTTCATTGGTCCATGACTCATTCAAAATGGTTCTCTACCCAATTGCACTTGAAATACCCAACTTGGTCTTTTGCCCCTAGGCACCTCCAAATTACCTAACTACTCTTGGGACCCAAATTTGGCCAAAATTTCCAAATTTTGCCAAAATACCCAAAACTAATCAAAACTCATTCCAAACACTTTGAATACATCCAAATTTACCAAAACTGACAAAAATTTCCAAAAATGACCAAATTACCAAAATACCCCTCCATGGCCCAAAAATCCAAAAATTCCAAATACTCGCAAAAAATCCCAATAAATCCAAAATATTCCCAATTTCATTTTGTCCAACTACACCATGGTCTAATTTGGTCAATTTGACCATCTTTAACCAAAATCCCCAAATTGTCCTTTAAGGACTCAAAATTCCTCAAATCCATCCCGTGTCTATCAATTGATCTTAATTGATCCCAATTCACATCCTAAACTCAAATTCACTTTTTATATGACCAAACTCAACCAAATCCATGCTCAATTGGCCCATGATTTGAGCCCAATTTTGATTTGGGTAAAAACCCCAATTTTGACCATATGACTTAATCTCACCCAATTGAACCCATAGCCTAGTCAATTGGCCTCAATTAATATTGTAAAATCTTTAAAACATCCTTACACATCAAAATCAACCATTAATTGGCCTTGATGAAACCTCAAATCCATTTGATTTTGGTCTAAATCCAAAATTCCCAAAATTAGCCCAATATTGGCTAACACCCCAAATCTCAACAATTGAATGCCTTAGACCTCAAATTGGCATCCAATTTTTGTTGAAAATCCTTTATTAGGTCATTTGTGACCAAACACAACAATCAATTTAAGCTTAATCCAAAGTTAGCTCAATTTTGACCCAAATTAGATCTATATCCTTAATTTGGGTGTAAAACCAAAATCCATCCAAATTGACCATCAAATCAACTTCAAAACAATTTTCATCATTCATGAAAATTGTTCATTATGATGTTTTACAGGAAACACAACAATCAATTTGGACTTAGCCCATGACTAGCCCAAGTTTGACCCAAACTTAGCCCAACATGCTTAAAATGGGTCAAAAATAAAAAATCCACCAAATTGATTAACCAATTGACCTCAAAATGACTTTTACCCTTCATGAAAGTTGTTCCTCATGGTCTCTTACACCAAAATCCATATTTAATTTGGCCAATTGACATGCCTAATCTAGTTCAAACACAAGATTTGGTCATATGGACTTATGACCAAATCCAAACAAATTGAGCTTGGTATGGTCAAATGAGCCTTACCATAACTCATCTTAGACTCTAGGGTTGAGTTTAAAGACAACCATCAACCCATGGTTAGGCTTGATATTTATCTCATGGGTAAATTTTTTTTAAAAATTTTTTAAAAAGATAAGGAGGGGGTTAAATCAAAGTACTTGCCATACCACATGTCCATACCCTATGGTGTCATTTTTACTAATCATCATAAGCTTTAACCATGATCCTACCTTTGGTTAGCCATTTTAACCCAAGATAAAGCCCAAAGCCGTGAGCCCCCACATGGCCAAAACCCAAACTCATGCCAAGAGGCCACCTTAGCCCAAATTAAGCTAAGAGCTCCTTTGCTTGACACCTAAGCAGTGGGGCTAACCCCTTAATTGGCTAGCCAAGCCTCCCATTGGCCAATTTCTATAAAATCCACCCCACGGCCATGAATAGTAAGGTGGTAAAAATTTTTTCACTAAGGCCTCCCAAACTCCTCAGAGAGCTTCTCTAAGAGTCCTTTAGTACATTCCAATCCATTTCCCTCTCTCAAATCCACCATGGAAATCAAATTTTGAGCTCGAATTCCTGCCCGAAACCAGGACAAATCTCAATCCCAACCTACACGGCATCAAACTCCAAATTAATTGGCCCTATACCTTCACAACAGTGAAAGAAGCCAAACCCCCATCAATTCCCCCTCTGAAATAGCCTCCACCATAGCTCTCAACCAACACCCAAAATCGGTTGTGGTCGAAATCATACATAGGCTTTACACCAGAGCTAGAGGCTTCATTCCTAAGCTCTTTGGGACCTAACGAAAGTGTGAAGAATCCCTGATTGAGGCTAAACCTCTCGGAGCAAAGGTTGTGGAACGAGAAGACTCGTCAGGTACACTTTTACAGTTTACAACATTTTACGGTCTTTCTTGTATATTTCTACTGCTTTTCCTTTTATGCTTGTACCATACTTACTGTATAAAAAACACATGCATGTTAAAAACAAAACAAAAACCAAAACCAAAACCAAAAACAAAATTTCAAACAAAAATACCTCACAACATTTCAAAATATAAGGCAACTCAAAACTTAATCACAAACATCACAAAAAATACAACTTCAACTAAATTAAAACGTCTCTATTGGAAGATTAGGAACCTTCGGAGGAGGTAAACTACGGTTGCTAACGAAGTTTCCCACGGTCTAAATGAAATTATGGAATTCATTAAGTTGAGTTTAGTAAATTCATTTAGACTAAGTGATTCCAATAGAAAATAGTGATGTCGGGACGATGGAACCGTGGGATCTTGACCGGTGTCGCTTTAATCAACTTTAATATGCCCATAATAAAATTTAAAGAACTTTAACCATAGGGTCACTTGATTTGACATTATAACTAAATGACCTAGAAAACTTGAACTCTGCTACAATGAGGAGCTTGGAGCTTACATGGTGGGCAGCCCCGCTATCTTCAACAGCAAGAAGATCTATACTCATACACTCCTTCCTTAGCTTTAAAATAACAAAGCCATAGGATATCAAGGTTGTTTGCCTAGTGCAACATAAATTCTCAAACATATCTTTTACGCTTTTGTACAATCCTGTTGTACAATCTCAGCCCTAACTCGCCCTAGGATTCCGAGGTTGTCATTCGTCATGACATAAATCCTCACATCTTCAAGGTTATTTGTGCTGATTGCTTCACACAAATGTAAATCCTAATAAATAAAAATTTGCAGGATGAAACATCTAAATGATTTCTCCTAAATTGAAGCCAAATAATAGGATAGCTTGGGAAGTCACCGAAGTTTTCCTTCGGATCCGTGACATCTTCTAGTATTTCCTCCTTTGGACTCCAAAACATAATGTTCCAAATTTGAACCAATCCCATTAACACTTCTTATTTCGATATCTTTGAAATGTCCTTACTATTTGAACTCCTTGAAGTTAATTTTTCTTGATCTTTATTAGGAGTATTCTTAGGTAACTTCAGTTATCTAAGATGTAATTAACTATAGGGGCTTGCCCTTATAGGAAGCTTTTCCTGAACCCAGCATAATATAGACCCTATTTAATTCCTTATATTAAATAGGAGAACTTGTCGGCCAATACATTGGTTTCGCAGACCAAATGGATGTCATAACTTTCTTTAGTTTATTTGATCAAGCCTTATCCTCAACTCTTGTGTTCATCCTTCGGGATAGATACAGGATTTGAGGTAAAGCGCTCTTTCATCTAAACTATGAAAATTATGGGGTCAGTTTGACTTCATCTTTTTCAAAACTAAAATTTTTAACGTCCTTCCGAAGCGAGCAACGAGATTTCAATTCTGATGACCGACAGCTTCTTATGGGCAAACCCCATACCAAAAATAGTGCCGACAGGGCCTCTGATAAGAGAGTAATGTGGATCAGTATGAATAGAATTACATAGCCTCTGTAGGCGTGGAATACGTGGTAGATAAAAGATCCACTTGAATAAAATTTCTTTCTTTCTCTTACTTTTTCTATTCTGACATTTAAATCTTGGAGAATTATAAAATCTAAATTGACTCTCTGTCGCTCTACTAGTGTGGTATAGTATACATTTGTTTACAAAACAGACAATCTTTTCTACTTTAAGCCTTAACTTGGATACCAACTTTTTCATCATGTATAAGTCATTAAGGATTAAATTTTGAGGTGAATCAGTCTCTTTCACCATGCTTGCAAACTGATTGAAGCACTATCAGGTCATGTTGTACTTTGAGCTCAGTATTTAGTGCCTCTTTATGTTGCACTTGGCTTGCATAATGATTCCTTGCTCCATCAATGATCATTTATTAAAATTGGCATGAGTCAAATCCAGATGGTGAATCATAACTCACCGATGGAGCAAAGCTAAATTTTGTAGGATCAAACTTCCCAAGTGAAGTCCAAATCTAGTAATTTGGCTGAAATCTCTAATGGTATAAATCATATTTAACTTATTCATGCATTAGATGAGTTTGATTTCTAATTTCTCAACATGTACATTGAAACCTACCCTCATATAGGTAAATCGATAGTTGAGAAGCAAATGCCACAAATTTCTTGACAGCATTCAAGAACTCACGGGTTATCCCTTTTTTATCCAAATAAAGTCTGTTGTACATCCACGATCTTGATGTATGAATATCCATATGTGTCTTCAAATATGTGAATAATAAACACATTATACCCATTAAATTTAATTTATTTAGTAGTTCTACTGGATGATTGGTAATATGAGGTGGTGAAACCTAAAAATAATCAACACATTTTAAAAGGAGCTAACATTTTAGATAGCTTTAAAATTAGAACGTTAACAATCATCTATGGTTGTTAGGGCTAACAAAACCTTATAATTGGTTAAAATATATCCATATTTTTCTCTAATCTTGGTTGACACTATAGCTACAATAATCATTTCACGGGTATAACTTTTTAAAATTTTCTCTACAAGTGTAAAGCTACATATCCACCTAAGTATTCTCGTCTCAACAATTATTACTAGACAACTTTCACATGATATTTTAGAGTCTACTTAAAATTTTTAGGAAAAGAGGATGCTTAGGTTTTTTATTAGCTCTTCACTCAGAGACAAAATATGATAGAAGTATATCTGTGTGAAGGCTAATGTAGCTACAGTGACATACAATATTTGAGGGAGTCCTCCTGATGGATTGAGAATAAACGTTAGACAAATAATTATCTTCAACGGAACAAACATTACTAAAATTTCAAAAGATTTAACTTGTAGTAGATCTAATTTTCAAATCAAATATTGTCTGTCACCATAACAATACCAAACCTTACACAAGTTTTTTCATTCATATTTTATTTTCCAAATGGAAAGCCAACCATTGCACTTAATATACTCATCACTGCTAACGCCATATGTGATTGACTGCACACATGGAAATATGTAATATGTTCTTAGAAGGAGATATTTTTTTAAGATTTAAGAGTTTTCACTACACCCTCAAGTGCAAAGTCTAATTTTCACTGCCAGAATAAAAATTTGCATTTAAATCTATGTTGTCAGTTCCAAAATAAAAATTCACTTGGAAATCTTATTTGCATTGCCAAAATGGAAGTTGTGACAATGGAATTTCGAATTTGATGTGAATTTCTAACTTGGAGCTGACAAATTAGATTTCAAAGTGAATTTCTATTTTGACTGTGGAAATTAGATTTTTCACTAGAGAATGCAGTGAAAACTATTACATCTTAAGAAATATTTCCTTCAATAAATATATTTTTAAGTGTTCAATCAATCACAAAAGGGACTGCGACAATGAGAATGTTTAGATCTATGATTGGCGTTACAGTTGGAAAAAAAATATGAAGCAGAGCTCATGATAGGGTTAGAGTAGCTATAGATACAGAGAATATTAGAAAGAGACAACATGAAGTCTAAATAAATAATCAGAATTACTTTTTCTTAATTGAGAACAACAATTACCGCTAAAAAATTAATAGATTTTAATTTTGACTCAGTTTTTCTTAGAGTTGACAATAATTAAGCTCAAAATCAGAACGCTAACAACATATTGAGGCAGCTAGGGCTGTCAAAGATCAATAATCAGTGAACATTTATCATTATTTTATCTCTAATCTTATTTGTTATCATAGCTACACAAACTCATCCAAGACTATATTTCATTCACGTTTTCTCTATAAGTGTAAAGCTAGTGATCCGTATAAAATTTGTGATTAGTGTTTCACTTGAAAATGAAATATGAAAAAAAAAATGTATATGTGAGTTAGTTGGTGTGGCTATAGTGGCATACACTATTAGAGTGAGACGCCTTTGTCGGCCGTTAAAAGTTCATTTCAAGAATGTGGTTTTGATTTAATTTAATATACATATAAATTTGATTTTTAGAAAATTAGTATTTTAATTTTGAAAAGTAATCCTTTAATTTTGAACATACGAGACTGAACCGATCCCATATTGACAATAGTTTCTTACCCCAGGAAATAGACATATCACTTATCTATGAGGCTCGATTAGATAAATTACAGAGATATGACATCTAATTGGTTTGCGAACCATTTTTATATAACAAGTTCCCCTATCTAATATAGTAGGGTTTATATTACCTAGGTTCTTAAAAACTCCATATAGAGGCAAGTCCCTTAGTTAATTACATCTTAAATGACCAAGATCATCTAAAAAAACTCTTGATCTAGTTCAAAAAGTGTTGTCTTTAAGAATTTCAAAAGATAAGACTTTTTAAAGATCGGACCAAGAAGTGTCAAATGGGAAAGACTCAAATTTGGAAAATCCAATGGAATAAAACCAGGGGCTGTTACAGATTTTGAGGGGAACCTTAATGACTTTCCCGAGCTATCGTATGGTTTGGCTTCAATTTCGAGTAGAGAATTATTGAATGTTTCTTCATGCCAATTATTACTATTTAGGGATTACATTTGCATGACACAATCTTGTAGATAGCCTGTAAGATATGAGGATTTATGTCATAATGAACGACAACCTCAGAATCATAAAACAAGTTAGGGCTTAAATTGCACAACATGATTGTGCAAATGCCTAAAGATAAGGTGAGAATTTATTTTACACTAGGTAAATGACCTCAAAATCCTATAGCTTTGTCGGCTATTTTTCTTTTCGAAAATAAGATTTTAAAATTTAAATTTAGAGTTTAATATATATATATATATATAATGTAATTTTAATTTTGTGAAAATGGTATCCTTTATTTTTGAAAAATAATGAGACCAAATATTTTAAATAGCTGAGCACAATACCATAAATGATATATCATCCTGAAGGATGAACGTATCACTTATTAGTAGACTTAACTATCTAAACTTAAAAGTTTATGACTCTATTTTGGTCTGCAAAATTTATAGCAAAAAAATTCTCATATCTAAAACAGATATTAGATAGATTAATCAGGGTTCCTAAATTCCCTATAGGAGCAAACCCCTATAGTTAATTACATCTTAGACAACCGAAGTCACCTAAGAAAACTCTCAATAATGATCAGAGGTTTCATCTTCAAGAATTCAATATTCAAGTTTCCACGATTCTTCATAAGAAAAACCAAATGGGATATGTTCAAATAGGAACAGTTATTTCCGGAATCTAAAGGAACAAAAAGTAAGAGATGTCAAAGATACTGAAGAATATTCAGTGACATCTCAAACTATCCTATGATTTGATTTTACATCTTTGAAAGAAAAATTATTTGATGTTTTAGTTTTGCAAATTATTTAGATACTCGGGGCTTATAATTACTTTTCATATGTAAATGACCCGAGGAAATACGACGACCTCGGAATCCTAAAAAGTTTATGACTTGTGTCATACTATATAAAATCGTAGAAAGTCTTAAAAGATAGTGTGAGGATTTACGTCGTGGCAGACGAACGACCTCAACGTCCTATAGGTATGTTATTTAAATCTATTGAAATCCAGCCGAAGCTTCTTCTGTTGTCTCCTCGATTGCTGTATGAAGCTTGGTCGTCATTTGATGGCTTCACCGTCTCGTTTTGAGAAGAGGAGAGAAAGAAGAGAGAACTCTTAACTAACCTATTCTAAGCTCTTGTTATTATTAGATTGTTTTGTAATAATATTAATATGTATTATGGAATTTTGAAGAAGTGTTGAAATTAAAAGTGTAGGTTTTTGGAAAAATCTCACCAAATGAAGTTTGATGTCGTCCATTTTATTCGTCTTGGAGCGGCTTCACGATCCTTCAACATCTTGACCACGATCGGGTTTACCTCACAAAGGCGCACAGAAAAATTTGTATGAGAATATTACTCAACATAAGATTGTAAAAGCTTGTATAGGAATACACTACGTACATGAACCTTAAAAATATGCTTTATTCTTATGCAATCAAATTCATCAATTAAGGATCAAAATGATTGAACTACCTGAAATAATGCATATCACTTTAATGGAGAAAATAGAAGGCTTTAATTTTATATTTGAATACCATTACATTAAAATTAGGGGATATTTGCATACATACTATCCAATTCTTATGTATTTATATATCTAACATTTAAACTTTCAATTTTTAAATTCCTACCACTTTACCAATGTTGAAATTGTATATTTCATCTTTTTTTTTTTAGTTTAAAGGGTGATATCTTTTATGTGATAAGAAACATTTGGGTGGCATGAATGTAAGAGAAAATTTTCTGTGTTAGAATTGTAAATACGTAGAAGTTGGGTGGTATGTGTGTAAATGCCCCAACTAAATTTAATAATTTTTATAAGAACAAAGTGATTAAAAAAAAAAGAGTAATTAAGTTAAATTACCTTGGCACCTCAAACCTCATAGTTGACCGGATATGTAATAATCAAAGCTAATGCATCATAATAGTTGCTTACGGGAAATCCTCCTAGCACTTGCAATGGACTTCAAAACAGCTGCTATCTTCATCCATTTCTTTCCTTGTAGAATTTGAAGAAAACATGGCAATCTAGAGGAAACATTTGCTGAAGAACTGGAGGCAAATTTGGGACGATTTCAGCATATGCTTCAGGAAAAGTCAAAGTTCTCAATGCATCCTCTGCATATAAAAGGCGTGACGGAATAGATTGACCTGCTAAGACTCACAGTCACCTGCTCTCTTTTGTTCACGTAGGCTTGGCAGATTGTACCAACAAAGTCTGAATTTTATGGCATTAGAAGAGAGAAGATCATTTTCTGCTTCGCGAATTGGTAGAAAGAAAGATACGGTATGCTGAATCACATTCCCCTTTTCAAGAAACGATTTGCTTTCAAGCACACAATGGTAAATTTCACATGGATCCCCAGCAAATGATGTTTCATACTGTATGCCAATTCAAGCATCTTCAAGGCAAAAAATAATCTTGTTTCCAGTCCTATATGTGATCTTTGCGTCCAGAAGAGGATCTGTTGGCATGCTTGCTTCATTAGATTCATTCAAAGATGCCTTTCTATCAGTTTCCAAATGAACCTTCTCGCGAATTGTGGCTAATAATCCATCATTCCATTGCTCATCCTCTAAAGATATTTCATCAGTTTGAGAAGCCCTTGCAACCTCAAACTCTTTTATCGAACACTCAAACATCATTTTGTCAGAGTCCCTTTGAAGACGCTTAGTCGACTCTTGATGTCTTTTAAGAACATTAGACAATCTTGCTCTAGTTGTCTCTAATCGTGTATCATCCTTGCGGGTAAAATTCACCTCTCCAGTAAGAACATGTGAGCGCCTCTTCAGTTGTTCCATTACTTTCAAATTAGAACCACTACTCCTAATTGAGCTCATAGAACTTGAAGATATTGAGATCGAGCAGAGCATGCTAGTCAAAGGAAGACAAGCTGAAGCTCTTTGAATCCTAATGAGAGTTGGAATAATCAGGAGAATACAAATTATAGACCTTCATATCCACCGAACTCTAGTAATGATCAACAATTTGAGAATAAGAAGATGTCTATGGAAAAAGTGGTATTGCAAATGGGAAACCAATTGCAAAGTCAAAATGCTGCGATTAAAAACATAGAGAATCAACTGGGACAAATTGCTAATTCACTTAGCAATAGACCCCAAGGAACACTTCCTAGCAACATTGAGATCAACCCTAAAGAGAACACTAATGAAAAAGTAGAAGCTGCCCAATTAAAAAGTGGAAGAGAGATAGAGGATGTGGTTTGAAAAGAGAAAAATGTTGTGAGAGAAACAAAGAAAACTAAAAGACCTGAAGAACATGTTTCTAAGGATCTGGAAAAGTTAATATCTCCAACTAAAATCAGTTTGGAAAGACCACCACCTCCATTTCCTCAAAGAATTAGACAACATGAGTTGGATAAAAAATTTTCAAAGTTCATGGTTGTACTTAAGAAGTTAACGGTAAATATTCCTTTCACTGAAGCTTTGAAACAGATGCCAAGTTATGCAAAATTTATGAAGGAGATATTAAACAAGAAAAGGAAATTTGGGGATTACGAGACAGTTGCACTAAGTGAGGAGTGCAACGCTATACTTCAGAAAAATTTTTCTCGGAAACTTAAAGATCATTGTAGCTTTACAATTCCTTGTGTAATTGGAAAAAGATTATGTGGAAAAACTTTATGTGATTTAGGATCGAGCATTAATGTGATGCCTCTATCTATATTTAAAAGGTTAGGTTTAGCCGATATTTCTCCCACTACTAAAACTCTTCTATTAGCTGAGCGATCTATTATTTATCCAAAAGGAGTTATAAAAGACGTGCTTGTTAAAGTGGATAAATTTATCTTTCCTATGGACTTTATTGTATTAGATATGGAGGAAGATAAAGAATACTCCATTATTTTGGGTAGACCTTTTCTTATTATTGGACAAGCTATGATAGATGTGCAAAAAGGAAAGTTAACTATGAATATTAATGACCATGAAACAACTTTTGATGTTTTAAACGCTATGAAATATCCAGCTGAGAGAAATGATGATGATTATTTTCGGATGGATGAAATTGATCATCTAAGTAAAAACTATTTCCAGAAAAGTTTTGAGAGTAAGTTAACAGATGAGATTGAAATGTGCTTTCATGATGAGTCTAAAATATTGTTTAAAGAAGATTATATGTATGTTCAGGAGAGGTGTGAAATGATGGAAGTTATCAAAAATAGTAAACTTTTAATTCCATCTGTTGAGAAATCTGATGAACTTAAGATGAATTTACCTCATACAATTTTAAAGCCTACCTATTTGGTGAATTCATATACACCACCAGTCTCTATATCTTCATATTCGACTCAATCACAAGATGAACCTCAATTGAAGGATGAAAT
>NEWO01000279.1:1362159-1380770 GCA_003013225.1 Phalaenopsis aphrodite | reverse complement strand
CACTTGGACCCATGCACTAAATGTGACCTAACCACCTTAAAGTCACCAAGTTAACTCCACCACAACCATTAGTTGGACTTAGTGACCAGTCCAAACACCATGAAACCACCTAAATCATGCCATGGACCAAAGGTCCCCCCAAATTAAGGGATATTAATTCCAAAAATGCACATGCTTAAGATATCTTTGCCAAATCAAAGCACATTTGCTTGAAATTGTTGTGATGGATTCCTCTGGGTTCCTTGAGCTCCTACCCACTTCCCCCTGGCCAGCCGGCCTTAATAGTGGCCGCAAAAGCCCAAAACCGAGAGCCACTCCCATGGAACCTCACCCAAATCAAACCTAGAGGCTAGCTCATCCAAATCAAATTAAAGAGCTCCTATGCCCTCCACCTAAGCACCACAATGCACCCAAACTTATGCCTTGAAAGCCACCCCATGAACATTTCTATAAAAAATCACCTCCCACGGCCATGAGAGATGTGCTAAAATTTTCATAGAGAGGCCTCTCCAAACTTCATACAGAGCTTCCCTAAGATCCCCTCAGGGCATTCTGACCATTTTCCCCCACCAATTCCCATTGCCGGATCTCAATTTTGATCTTAAAACCTTGCCGAAAACCAGGACAGAACTCAATACACCTCCACACTCCACCAAACTTCAGTTGCTTGTGCCCACACCTTCACAACAACTAGATAAGACAAAACCCCATCAAATTACCCTCTCAAATAGCCTCCACCATAGTTCTAGACCAACACCTGAAATCGAGCTTGATCGAATTCATACTTAGGCCTTACACCAAGACCATGGACTCAATCTCTAGCCTCCTTAGAGCCCAAGGAACCTACTGAGCACCTTTGTTTGAAGCCTCCCTTCTCAGAGAAAAGATATAAAACTTCTCCTCTTCCCGAGCTTATTTTGATTCTCCATCTTCTTAGGCTTGATTTCATGGTACATTAACCATATGGATATGTTCATCTCACTTAGACAAGTCCATAGGATCAAACCCAAGGTGACTTGGTTGAGTCTAGGCTGAGATGTTAGGGTTTTAGTGTGGACGGTCACGGGATCATTCTATCGGGGACGATGACGAGGAGCCGTCCGATCGCGCATGTTTCACATAGATGGAGATCGAGCCGAACAGTGCTTCGGGACATAAACTATGGGCCGAGTCAGCAGCTATGTAGATGGTGGCGTCCAACCAGAGTGCGGCACGCATGCCTTCGGAGCTGACTAGGATCTAGTCAGCATGCGCGATTTAAATAGATAAATAGGGCTTTTCTTATTTATTTAAATACCCTTAACTTCAAAAATTCATAACTTTGTGTAGAAAAATCACAGAAATAAAATAAAAATACCGTATTGCTCAGTGAATAGAGGAAAATAATGTGAAATAAATTTCAAGACCATGTTATGCAAATTTTATTTTTAATTAATTAAACCCTGTTTTGAATCATTTGATTCTACATGCATATTGTTACATCACCTTGGCTTGAAACTTTGACATGTTACAACCTCTATCAAGGGAAATATCATCTGATTTTTCCAAAGTCAGAAGAGGTTCCTATAAAGAGATCCATATTTTTCAAGTTATTCCACATTATCTCTTTAAAATAATCATGGAAATTAGCATGTTGATTAGAAAATCCTAAGAAAATTTTGGAAGGTCAACCATGACTAGAGAAGCCTTTGGAAAAAATTTCATGGGTAAAGTCATTAAAAATGCACTTAAATTTTACAAACACTAAATCACTAAAATAATTAATTTTGGAAAATATAAAAATTTAAATGACTTGATTGTTTATCTCCATTGTAATTTATGATCCAGAGAACTCATCATAAAAAGTTCAAAATATTTTGAGTTCATTTGACAACTTATGTTGATTTTAAAGGATAAATACCACTTTTGGCATTTAAATGATTTTTAAAAATCAAAATATAACTCAAAAAATTATGAAATTTAGTTTTTTAAGTTCTCTGTGATTAGGGGTATTTTTTAAAAATAAAATAATATTTAAAATAAAAACTTGATTTTTAGCCTATTTTAAATATTTAAATAATTTAAAATTTATAAAACCACAAGAATAATAAAACTCATGAAAATAATCTAAATTGCTTCCTAATCATTTAGGAACAATTCGAACATTTTTCCTGATTTTCTAAATAAAGATATTGAATTTCAAAGCTTAAAAATAAATTTTTAAAAGCTAAAAATGAGTTTTCACTAAAAATAATTCCAATAAATCAGCAAAAAATAAAAAAAAATATAAAATTTTCTTCTCTGAGTCATCTGACCTTAGAGAGATTTTTTAAAAATTCAAAACTTAATTTTCACCACATAAAATGTTTTATTTTTATTAAATAGCCCAGAATTTAAAATAATTCTAATAAATCATAAGGAATTCAAAACATTATGAACTTTTATCCAAAGGCTTATCTGGTCTGGGTCTACCACCAATAAAAATTTCAAGAGATTAGAATTTACCTTGGTCAACTTAGGAATTTTCTTTGAAAAATGCTATTTTTGCATGAAAATAATTACATAAATTAAATTTAATTTTAAAAAATCACATTTGCTCCTCTGATGTCTTAATTGACCCATGAATTAGGTAGGAAAAAAAATTTAAATTCATTTGAATTGAATTTGACAAATTATGAAGTGTTAGAGCCTTAGGGGCAAATGTGTAATTTTTGGAAATTATGCCTTAATTAACATTTAGGCATAGTTCAAGGAGGGAAAATGGGTAAACTCTAATCTTAATCAGTTCATTTGATGTTTGAAACACAAAGGGGCTAATTGGTAGAAACCAATCTCACTTTCTTAATTAAGATTAATAAATTTCTAAATTATTAAAATTTAGAAGTTTATTAAAATTAAATGATCCTGGACTTAGGGGTATGAATTTTGAAGTCAATAATTAATCAATTTAATATCCCTTATTTTGATTTTAAAATAAAACCCAAATCATGAATCATGACCACTTAAGCTTAACCCTTTTCAAAACTAATTAAGACACTCACCTAGGTCTTAAGGGCTTAGTGGTGACTAAGGCTGAATAAAAAAAATTGATTAAACAAGGATTAGAGAAATAAACATAACTAAATCAAACGTCCTTGAAACACCACTAAGCCCAATTAGGATTAAAAATTTGGCTAAGTGTTCAAATTACATTAACTTTCCCCTTTAAGGGTCTTCACCCACATAATTTTTAAATTGAATCACAAGTGATAATTATCCAATTCTTAGGGATAATTGAGACATCAGTGCTCACTGAGTAATAAGAGTATTTACAGGATGAACCATTAAACAACATAATAAGTTCAAATGGACTCGAAGCTTTTCACCAGTTGGTGAGAGGGGGGCATGGACCTGCTTCCCCGTCCCAACTTGTTGGATACCTCAGAGGTCTATTAAACTTAATATTATTCGCTCAATGAAATCATCCTTAATTAAACTCTTAAGCACTCACCAAGATATGGCATAGGGTTAGGAAAATTACCACAATTTTACCTTTCCTGCTCTTCATAAACTGCTTTAACATGCATTTTAAGTTTCAAGTGGTGGAACGAGAAGACTCGCTAGGTACACTTTTACAGTTTTCAGCGTTGTCTTTCTAGTACTTTAATATTGCACTTTTATACCTACAAATTTGCATGCTAAACAACGATGTCAACCATCATGAAAACTAAAACCATCAGGATAGCCACATAACCATAGCCATAACAAAAACTAAGATCAACCAAGATAAAATTCACCGCCACAACATTCAAATTATAAAACAAATCAAAATTTAATCACAAACATCACACAAAACCACAACTTAAACTAAATTAAGATGTCTCTATCGGATGATCGGGAATCCCTCGGAGGAGGTAACCTACAGTTAATAAAGAGGCTTCCCATGGTTTAAATGAAATTATGGAACTCATTAAGTTGAAGTTTAGTAAGTTCATTTGGACTAAGTGAATCCAATAGAAAATAGTGGTGTCGGAATGAGGGAAACGTAGGATCCTAACCTGTGTCGCTCTAATCAACTTTAATATGCCCTCATAAAATTTAAAGAACTTCAACCATAGGGCCACCTGATTTGATACTATAACTTGACACACTAAATAACTCAAACTTGTCGCGGCAAGGAGCATGAAGCTAGCATGGTGGGCAGCACGACCATCTTCAACAACAAAACCTGTCTTCCCCAGCTAAACTAATATTCCTTAGACTTAAACAACAAAGCCATAAGACTTTGAGGTTGCTTGCTTATGCAACGTAAATCCTCACCTTATCTTTAGGCCTTTGCATAGCTCTGCTATACAATATAAGCCCTAACTTGTCTTAGGATTCGAGGTTGTCGTTTGTCACAACCTAAATCCTTGCATCTTATAGGAATATTGTGTGATCATTTCACACTAATGTAAGCCCTAACTAATAAAATTGGCAGGATGAAGCACCCAAATATTTCTCCTCAAAACTGAGAACAAACATTAGGATAGCTTGGGAAGTCACTGAGGTTCTCCTCTAGATCCATGACATCCCCTAGTTCTTCTTCCTTTGGATTCTACAATAAAATGTTCCAAATTTGAACCAGTCCCTTTTCACACCTCTACGTCCGATTTTGTTGAAGAGTCCTACCCTTTGAAATTCCTCGAAGATAATATTTCTTGATTTTTATCGAGAGTCTTCTTAGGCGGCTCTAGTCATTTAAGATGTAATTAACTATAAAGGCTTGCCCTTATAGAAAGCATGTCTGAACCCAACCTAATATAAACCCTATTTAATCCTTTATATTAAATAAAGGAACTTGTAGGAAAATACAAAGGTTTCGCAGACCAAACGGATGTCATACTTTCTTTAGTTTATTTGATCGAGCCTCATCCTCAAGTCTTGTGTTTGTCCTTCAAGATAGATACAAGATTTGAGGTACAGTGCTCTTTCATTTTAAACTGTAAAAAATATGGGGTCAGTTTGATTTCATAGTTCAATGTGCTTCTGAAGCGGGCGACAGGATTTCAATTCCAGCGACCAACAGCTTATTACGGACAACTCCCCTCTAACCCTAAAATAACGCAGACATCTATAATTAGTTAAATCATTTAAATCCATATTTTTCTACTTATCTGACTCGATACCACCTCATCTTATGACGCTCAAAACTCACACGCGTCGCTCTTCCATTTTATGCCACCATCTGAGTCAACTGCCACATGTCTACACTTTATCGTTCTATCATTGCATCTGGTGTGATCTTAGCCACCCAGACCATACACACAGAAACGAATGAATTAAAACTCTAAGATCTTCCTCGATACGAAGTGAAATCACATGGGGTTTGTTCCTACACCTTAAGCTGGTCAGTACGAACCTATCCATACGGTCACATGCTAAAAAAATTAAACTTTTCTTCACAAAAGCCTAAATTGAGCTCAAGTTAGGGTTAAATGGGCTATACCTTTGTCTAAGACGGAAGACTTGATACACCTAAAATATATTATCTTTTTATACACATTTTTTATCTATTTTTTGAGATATTGCGTTTTAATAAAAGGTATTTGTGTGTTTTTTTTTGCAGATACAATCCAATGGATGAAAAATGCCAAAAGGAGTAAAAAAGGGTCAAATTTGAAGCAAAATGAAGAAAAACTTAAAAATGAACTAGGGCGCCTAATCGACAGAGGCTACGCGCCTAAGCGCCTGGTACCCCGCGCTTAAGCACCAGAAGTACTTACTTGATGAATTATTTAAATTGAGCAAATTTTTGAAGAGGAGTTTGAAGCAACCCTTGATAAAAATGTTGGAAATAACCCATGGACATAAAATTCATTCAATTGGCTTTTAATGATGAAACTTCTAGAAGATTCATTAAATGTAGACACATTTTGAAGGGACACCAAGGCACCTTTTGGATTTTTATTAAAGAAGACTTGGATAATCAAATCCAACCACTGAAGACTAGCCATCCATCAAACGTCAAGTTCATCACCACCGCCGCCGACCACCTTTATTTTATTTTATTTTATTTTATTTTATTTGGATTGTTAGTTTCTGTTGTGAGAGAAGGAAGAAAATTTAAAGGAACTTCAATGCATTTGGTGAAGAGAATTTGAGATAAATGTTTATCTTTGTATCTACACTTGGTTTTAATTTAGATTTCTTGCTTGTGTGCATGATTTCTACTTTTAAACTCATGTGTGGTTGTATTTTCTCCATGTATTCTGAGTAGTTTTCCTTATCTTTTTCCTTAAAATAGTAAGTGATTAAATATTTAAAGGAAGTTGTGTGAAGTATTACGCTTCAATGTTGAAAGAAGTTCTAATGATTCAGAACCTTCCATCTCATTTACTTCTTGATTTGACCAATTAAGATGTTAATACCTATTTTGAGAACATGTAAGATCCAAGATAATATTGTCTCAGTCAATAAATGGTTGGAATCATATATTGATTTTATGAATGAAAATGTAGTTCATGGGATTGAGTGCAAATAAATAAGGATATAAACTTTTCAAGGGTGTAGAATTAGAGGACTTTAGAGTGACAGGCTAAAGCCCCCATATTGATTTACAGTTTTAAGTTTTAATACGAGATGTTAGCTTTCAGGTGGAGGGAGAAGAGGGAATTCTAGAGTGAGAGCTAGTACCTTCCCTACCTAGCCGGTCATCAGAACAATTCAAACTATAGATTATTCAATATTATTTATAACTTCTCTAGTAAGGGTAAAAAATATTATTGCTCCTATTTGGCACAACAAATTTAGCATACTTCCACAACAAATTTTTTATATTTATCACTAATTCATGATAAGGAAAAATATATTTTATTTATATTGCCTTCATCTTGCAAGTAATTTAATAAAGTTAATCATTTGCTTACTTTATTTTCAAATTATCAAAAATTAAAAAAAGAATCAAACTTTCATTCCTAATTTAGCATCTTAAGTTTATGTAAGAATATATTGCTGAGTAAAATTTTGTTATCTAAATCTAGTTCTCCTTTTGGGTTCGATATTTGGGACATAATCAGAAAGTTCTATATTACTTGATAATAATACGTACACTTACGTAGTATCTCATATTTAAAATTATAACTGCCTTCTTATTTGCTTCATAGTGAAAGATTTATCTAGCTTTTATTTGACACCAAGTTTTTGGCGCCATTGCAAACTAAAAATATCTATTAAGGAAAATAATCACATACATCGCATTTTACATCTATCTATATAAAAAAATTGGGATCATGGCCTCAATCAGATAGTTGGAGAAGCTTCTGTGGAGTATAAGAAACCTCATAGAAGTGTAGGTTTCCTCTGGTGAATGCTTTAAGCAAGATTTCCTCCAATAGGTGGGGAGGTCATGGTCTAGGAATGGGTTAGAGTGCTATGGAGATGAGGGTTTTGATGGGGAACTTCCTCTCTTACTTTGGTAAAGCTCAAGAGTGGTTTAATTTGAAGTTTAAGGAGGTTTTCTGGAATGATAGAAAAAGGCCCTAGATTTTAAGCTTAAAATTAGGGTTCTTCAGTGGTGGGAGAGTCTGGAATGGTCGAGGTGAGCTTACCTTGCGTGCCAAACGGGTTTGGAGACAATTGGGCAGAGTTTACCATAAGTTCAAGCACACTTCTTATTTTACCGTGGAGGGGGTAGTTTAAATAGGGGGGGAAGAAGTGGCCACTTGGGCTGACCAGTGAGTGAGCTTTGCTGCTTATGTGGAGGACAAAAAGATGCAAGTGATCAATTTGGGTGAGCCAACTTGGATGGGTGAAATTTAAGCTTTGTCACATGAGGGAACCCTTAGTTTTGATGTTTTCCAGCAACTAGGCTAGACATCCAAGCTAGGGCTGGTGGCTTGGTGGTTCATGTTGACGTCTTTTTTAGTTAAGTTCTAGCCTTTCTTCTTTAAGAGCCTTGGATCTAGCCATCAGATTTTCATGTTGACTATTCTTAGAGGACTAGTGATGGTACCCTCACCTATAGAAATTCTACTCTTCTTTGCTCATCTTGAAGTTCCACATGTTTGTTCTAACCTCTAGCACTTAGTAGGTGGAGCTAATATGAGAGAGCTCAAGAGGGGTTCCCCATAGGACCATCTGACCTTAGGGTTGACCCTGGGTGATGTGGCTTGCTCTAGTACACATTTTTAGTTCACACTTCCACTTGTAACCTTGAACCCTAACATATCCCTTACTCTATTGGAGACTCATTTGAATGGTTGCCAATACCATTAACCTCAGGCTGGGGTTTGGCTAAGACCACCACATGGAGGATACATAATGGTAGTTACCTTGGTTATATGACTCAGATATGGTGACCTAAAGATTAACATCCTAAATCAATCCCAATTTCACCAAATTTTCAATTTTGACCCTCTTTGACCCCAAACTTCACCAAATTACCAAAATGCCCCTAGTGGCCTGAAATTTTCTAAAATCTCCAAAATCATTTCAAACACCCCTAAAACCAATTCTTGACCATCCATTGGGTCTAATTTAACCAAATTGAGCCACTTTGACCAAAATCCCAATTTCACCCCTAATTACATAAAGTCCCCAAATCACCCCAATTTTGCCCCTAATCAATCTCAAAACTTCTCAATTTTAATTCTAAACACAAATTCATCATGTCTTAACCCAATTGAAACCAAATTCAAGCCCAATTAAACCTAATTCCAAACTCCAAATCTAAATCCAAGTGAATTGCCTCAAATTGATCCAAAATTCAAAAAAATCTCCAAATTGAGCTTCATGATAATTCAAATGCCCTAATAAAAATTCACATCAAATTCAACATATCCAAATTCAATTTCAACAAATTCCAAATCCATTTGACAAACCTATGGTCAATTTTAAAATTTAAGTCCAACATGCATGTTAAAGGCTCATACCCATGTGCATTTCTAAAAGCCCATTCCATAAAATCCTAAAAGCCCAAGTTGAGCCAACATGACAAAAAAAAAATTCTTTCACGATTAACCCATGGCATTCAAAGTCATTCCATCATAGCATCATATGAAACATACATGTACATGAAATCTTACCAAAATAAGGCATGTTGAACTTTTAATTCAAAATTCATAAAAATCCTAAATTCCTTTTGCACGAAACTTCTCCACGGCATTCTACATGGCATGGCATGCCTCATGGAGCCTTCCATGAGCATCATGAGGTAAAACATACCAAATTTGGCAAGTGGAGGTGACCACTCCCTCTTCCCTCTTCACTTGGATTTACTCTTCTCATGCAACATTTAAACTTTTACCCCATGCTTGAACCAACCATCCAAACTCACCAAAACTAGCCTTGAAGTCACGAGACTATCCCTAACCACTTTGAGTCCTGACTTAGTCAAGTGGCCAAGGGGTTAACCCAAGCTTAGCCTACTTAACCCAAACCTCAATTTCCCATTGGATTTCCACCTTGGAGCAACCGCTGAACTACATTGAATTTCCCATTGCTTTTTTAGACCTATATTTTATACTCATTTTTGGTGATATTGCACATTAAATGAAGGTATTTTTCATATTTTATTGTAGGTTGATGAGTTTTAGCACTTGGAGCAAAAAAACAAGCAAAAGGATGAAATTTGGAGTCAAAATGACATTTTGAAAAGAAATACTCAGCGCCGACGGTGCTAGCATGAATGAAGGAGTCCAAAATAGTAGGGGCACCAACGATACCATTTTACAGAAAGCTCTAAATTAAATTTCAAGCTACTGACACCAACGACACCAATTTGGGTGAGCCATTGAATTTCTAGAAGATTCGATGAACTTGGATGATTTTTGAAGTGTTACTTGCACCTCTCTTAGAAAACCAACATTATGCTCTATTTAGAGTGAAAATTGATCATGAAAATAAGTTCCTTAATGTCTCATTGTTTTCCACTAGTGTTCCATCGTTTGTATTGTGTAGTGTGTTGAGTCTTGAGTCAGTTCTTTAAGTTTGCTGGTGAGTCTAAGTGTGATTTATCCTCTAAGAGTTGTTGGAGAAGGAGAGCAGTGAGAGATTTCTTCTTCCTTACATCTTCTAAGAGAGAATCAAGAGTTCTAGAAAGAGAGAAAGAGACTCAAGAGGAGTTTCAAGAGATTTTTATTATTTTTTTGTATCTTCATCATGAGTTATGAGTAGTCTTATTTGTAGAGTTACAAGTAAGTGGTGTTTGTTTATTATTGTTATATAAACTTTCTTTTATTTATAAAATTCTTATTTTGTTGTATGTTCCTCATGAGTTCTGAGTAGTCTTCTTTTTCTTTCTCCCTACTCTAAGATATGGTGAAATGAAGAGATAATTTGGATGTGCCATTTTAAAAAATAAAAATAAATTATGATGAATTTTTTTTACTCCGTTCTTAATTTACTTATCGATCTAGCCAATTGAAATGTTAAATTCTATTGTGAAACATATGATCCAGGAAATGGAGTATGAGTTCTACAACAAAGAGAGAATCACATTTGATTCAATGTAAGAGTGTTTCATTCATGGAATTGGGTGCACATAAATAGGAAATTATACATTACTGGGTGAAGAATTGAAGATTTTAGGGTGACAGACTAAAATCCTTAATTTGGTCTTTGTGTTTAGGAACTAAAGCGAGGAGAAGGGAAGTGGGAGCTCCAAAGTGAGAGCGAGTACCCACCCAGCCTACCCACGCATTTAGAGACTAAACCTAAGATTACCCAACAATTCTCTATAACACTTGACCAAGGGAAGTGATCCCGACTGATATAGTTGTGCAAAATATATAAAGTTGACTTCGCTTTACAACTGTACCAAAAACTTTATGCGTTATTTTATGAATAAGAAATTTAAGCAATTTATGTAGGGATTCTACGCAAGTATACATATCATTATCAAGTAATACAAAAATTTCTGTTTAAGCCCCAAATATCGATTCCACGAGGAAGGTTTAAATTTGAAATGATGAATTAACTAGGAAATTCAAAGTAGTAAAATAAAATAGTATCACTAATTTTGATTATTTGATGTACTATAAGAACTAAATTATTAACTACTAGCAAAACTAAAATGCAAAGTTTAAATAGTGACTACCAAACTATGTTTATGTGATGAAGTTATCTAATATGAAAAAACATCTGTCCCACTACAATGAGTTTTTGATAAAATTAGATGAGATAAATGATTTAAATCTGTATTGTGCCAAATAAGAAGAATTTTAATTCTCTTTCCTGATTTATTATTATAGAGAATCATTCACTAATCTCAGGTTTAGTCTTTAAATCTGTGGTTAAGCTAGGAGGATACTGGCTCTCAATCTTGAGCTCCCACTTCTCTTCACCTGAAGGCCAACACTCACTTTCATTATTAAACACTAAGACCAAATTGAGGATTTTAGTCTGTCACCCTAAAATCTCCAATTTTATGCCCAACTATGTATATTTCTTTATTTATTTGCACTTAATTCCATTAACAAAATACTCCTCCATGGAATTAAAAGTGATCCTCACACTGTTGTAGAACTCATACTCCATTTCTTGGATCATTTGTTTTACAACTTATTTTAACATTTCAATTGGCTAGATCGAAAAGTAAATTAAGAATGGAGTTGAAAAACCATCACAATTTATTTTATAATTTAAAATTGGCACATCTAAATTATCTCTTCATTTCACCACACCTCAAAGTAGAGAGAAAGATAGAAGAAACTACTCAGACTTCTTGAGAAAGATATAATAAAACAAAATTTTATATATAAAAGAAATTTTATACAACAATAATAAATAAACAACAGTTATCGAAACTCTTTCTCAAAGTAAATCCCTTATAGCCTCTCTTGGACTCTTTCTCTCTATACAATCTCTTAATTCTCTATTAAAAGATGTAAGGAAGAAGAAATCTCTCACTTCTCTCCCTCTCTAAAAACTCTTAGAAAAGAATTCACACTTAAACTCACCACAAAACTCAAAACTCTGAAGAAACTTGAAAAACTAGAAAACTTAAACTCATCACGACAAGGAGCTTCAAACTAGCATGATGGGTAACACAACCATCTTCAACAGCAAAATCTGTCTCCATCAGCTAAACCATTTCTTTCCATAGAATTAAACAACAAATCCATAGGAATTTGAGGTAGTTTTATAATGCAACATAAATACCCACCTCATCTTTAGGCCTTTTTACAGCTCTGTTGTATCATATATGCTTTAACTTGTCTTAGGATTTTGAGGTTGTCGTTCATCACGACCAAAATCCTCACATCTTCCAGGTTATTTGTGTAATCTTTCCACACAAATGTAAGCCCTAAATTAATAAAATTTGCAAGATGAAACACTCAAATAAATTTATCCTCAAAACTGAAGCCAAATAATAGGATAGACTGGGAAGTCACCGAGGCTCTCCTTAGGATCTGTAACATCCTCTAGTTCTCCCTCCTTTGGATTTTACAATAAATGTTCCAAATTTGAACCAATCCTTTTTCACACCTCATTGTCTGCTATGATTGAAAAGTCATATCCTTTGACCTCCTTGAAGATAATATTTCATATTTTTTTATCAAGAGGTTTCCTGGTGACTTCGGTTATCTAAGATCTAATTAACTATAGGGGCTTGCCCTTATAGGAAGCTTGTCCGAACCCAACTTAATATAATCCCTATTTAATTCTTTATATTAAATAGGGGAAATTGTCAGCAAATAAAATGATTTCATAGACCAAATGGATGTCATATATTTCTTAATTTATTTGATCAAGCCTCATCCTACAATCTTATGTTTATCCTTCGGGATAGATACATGATTTGCGGTATGGTGCACTTACATTTAAACTATGAAAAATATGGGAGAGTGGCAAAGACTTCGATGAGTAACCCTATATTTCTAAACTTAAATCTAAAAGTAAATTAAATGTCCTTCCAGAGCGGGTGACAGGAGTTCGATTTCGATGACTGACAATTTCTTACGAGCAACTCCTCCACCAAAATAGTGTCGACAATGAATCGGAGAAGACTCCATGAATTTAATTTAGAAATGGAGGATCAACGATATTATGAATATTCATATTTGGATTATAATTCTAGTAGCTTTGAAAGAGTAAATCCCAAGAGAGTGGCAAATTTTCAATAATAAATTCTTACAATTTTAATTTCTCAGGTTACAGATATTGAGAGGAAGTTAGATCAATATATTGAAAGATATCCTCAAGGAACCCCAATTATTGAGCAAACTTCATTTAGAAAATGGATTAAAAACGGCCATGAGATACATAATTCTTATTCTGATTATTACAATCTTGGTTGGGAAAATCATTTGAATTTTAACAGGAATAACAATTTTGGAGGAGAAGGCCAATTTTGAGAAGATATTCAATTTAATCAGACATGTACTGGGAATAATCATGGCTATTATAATAATGAAATTTCTTTTCCTCTTAATTTTAACTTCCAACCCCAGAATGAGGAGGACTTATTTTAAGAGGTTATCATTCAAATGGAGAGTGAGCTGGAGTGCTAAGGGACCGCAATAAGGAATATGTAAAACCAATTAGGGTAGCTTATTAATTCAATTAATAATCATCCTCAATATAACTCCAATCCACACGATGAGGGGAAAGAATTAATGTTAGAAGAGGTTGTGATTCAATTGAAAAAAGAGTTGGAAAATCAAGAGGTCGCACTAAGGAATATAAAAAACTAAATGGGGCAAATTATTAATGCAATTAACGGCTACCCAACAGAGATTTCACCTAGTGACCTTGTGATAAACCCTAAAGAGATGAATGATGAGCAATATAAAGTGATCAAACTAATATTTAGAAGAAAATTTGAGGATACATTTCTATAAATCTTTGAGTTGAGAAATGAGGATAAGGAGATTGAAAGAATAGTGGAAAAATCCCTACGAAATTAGAAAATTTTTTTTCTTCAACTAAGATAAATATAGAAAAACCACCTCTACCATTTACTCTATACCAAGGGGAAGAATTTAGAGACAACACTAAACAAAAGAGTAACTAAGAAGAATTTGATCATGAATCTAAATTATCTAGAGGTAATCCAATGAAGGATGATTTTATCATGAAGTATCTTATAAAGATCCATTTCTTACAAAATTTAAATACGATATTAATATGAAAATTGAGAAAATCACTAGAAGAATAAGGTATCTAGAGAACATATGAGGAACAAAGATATGAATCAATCTAAAATGGAAGAGCTGAAATAAAAAATTAAATTTGAGGACTTTGTAGGAATCCTTAGATTTGGAAATGATTGGTTGATTAATCAAGGATTACTTAAATGGAATTTTGATCCAGGTGGAATCATTTGTTGAGCTGATGTCATTAAATAAAGCGCTTTATGGGAGGCAAACGATAGTTATCAGTGTTGTTTGATTTAGTTTACTTAAGAATTATGATTATTAATTTTGTATTTTGTTTGCTTTAGTGTGGATTGATCAGTTTGATTGATGATTGGTAAATGTTTGGATTGTTAGTGGTTTGATTTACTTGTTATGTGTCATAAGGGAGGTGATTTCTTAACTTCTTATTATGGTTAGACTTGTATGTTCTCTTCTAGTAGTTGGATTGATGAGACCTCTATAACTCAGGTCTCACCCAGACTTCAGTTTTAGAAAAGACATTATGAATTTATCAGTGATAATTCCATCTCAATTTTATCACTTCCTTTCCTTAACCTTATTTTCATTTGGTAGGAGTAGCTAACCTATTTGATGATAAACATGTGGATGAATTTATGCTATCCTTATAACTGTTCGACGTGCTTAATTAATGGAATATGGTGACAACTGAGGTTGGTGTTTGCGACCCAATGTATCAGGGATAATCTTATCTTTCGGATTAGAATCTACTAAATCATTAATAAGTACCCAATATATTTGTGTAGTGATTCCGTTAGAAATGGGAACTATGTTAGTGAGATGCAATGAGTTAATAGAAGATTTGACCTCGTTTATCATGTGTGTTTGTGTTTGTGTTTGTGTTACAATAATACAAAGGACTTGATGAACTTTTTTATATTACTATGTTGATACCTATTATGCTAGTTAGAAATTTCTTTAGTTAATTTCATTCTGGCATGTTTATTTTAGATTTACTTTCTATTACATGTTTTCAATCCTGATAAATAATTGTAGATTTTTTTGTAGACATTTCTGGTAGATAGAATTTCTCAACTATTTTTCTTCCAACTTATATCTTCTGTACTAAATGCTATACATGATAAAAATCAATTTCAGGGGTAGGAAGAAAAATAAAATTTTAAAGAGAGTATACTTCCTTTTAGTTTAATATTTTTGCAAGCATGTTTTAGGCTCGGTTTACTTTCTCCTGCAGTCATTCTATCCTAATTATGAATGTATTTGAATTTGATAGGATGTTGTAGTAGTAAGTAGATTCAACTTTAACTTTTTCTTCCTGCTACACTTTATGGAATTAGTTGCAAAATATTTTAAAATTCAAGTTTACGGGGAAGAAAATTTTCTTTTAAAAGAAAGAAACTAAATTTTATTTGTCCTCAATTAACAATATTTTCAAAATTTAATTTAACTTGACCATTGGTATTAGAGACTAACTTTAGATAACTATATTTGTGTTTCTAAATATATAGTAGACTTAAGTAAAATTTTTCAATAATGAAAGCTAATTCTAGAGTTAAGATGTTCGGTATGAAAGGACAGGACTATTCTTTCTCAATTTAAATAAAAGGAAATTAATTTTTTAAAGTACTAAGAATCTTAGAGTTTAATGTAAGAGGAAAAGAATGAGCCTTTATGAAAAATCTTCAGAGCTAATATGAATTTATAAAGTGCAGAAATGTGAAAAGTTTTTAACTTTATGAACAGGATAGTGAAGTTCAAAATCAATATAGTAATCCTCACATGAAAAAGCAAAAAAAGGAAAGGATTGAAAATGATCCTGAAAAAAAAGAGAAAGAAAACCTAGAAGTAAAAGAAGATAAAAAGAAAAAGAAAATAAAATAAAATTATGTGAGGAGATGCTTGATGAGTGCCTAATGAAAAATAGGCTTCACTTGAATCAACTTAAGGAAGAATGCTTTATTACATATTCTAAACTTGTATTTAAGTATTAGCATCCATAATAATAAAGATCTCATGAAGTTCTTTCATATTAATATTCTAAGTAACTTTAATTTGATAAATTGTAGTTCTTCTTGAAATGAATAAAGAAACAGAAATCTTAGACTTGACTATTAAGTATTCTTGCACACTTAGTTTTGACTTAAGTTGTTAAAAAATTTTCTTAAGTTGTGCTATTATATTTAGCAGACCAAATTATAGAAATTTAGAAGCAAAACTCTGTATCATAAGTCATATTTTTATGTTGTAAAAGTGTTACTTGAGGAGAAGTAACATATATACTTATGGGATTTTGATACTCCTAAAAATTACATACTATTTCATATATATTTTATGCTCAATTTTTATGATTTTTAATTATATTACACTTTCAAGGATAGTATTTTGCATAATTTTGGTTTCAGTTACAACAAATGCACTTTTGGAGAAAATGAAGCAAAAACGGTGGAATTTGAAGTAAAAATGAGCAAGAAAGAAAATTCTCACTTGGCACATTTTGATATGTCTTTCTATGCATAAAATCATTTAAACATCTCACATATTTTTTAATTAAATTACACATTAAAGAAAGGCTTTTTATAGTTATTTTGTAGGTTTATTTGTTAGGAACGCAACGCAACTGAAATAGAGCTAAAATAGAGCTAAACGAAGCAAAATAGTGGAGCTCTGCATGGTGGCACCGACGGTGCCAGAGTCCAGAGAATGATGAAAAATCCCAAAAATGGCACCAACGGCACCAGGGATGGTTATTTCCCCATATACAATTTTTTAGACAATTTTTAGAAGGTTGCTTGTGTCATCTCCTAGAAAATTTGTCCCCACACTATAATATAGTGATTTTATGTCAGAAAAAGTGTGTGTGTGCGTGGAAAAATATGGAGAATGTTTATCGATCTTATAATGAGAGTAGAAATATAGATTTCTACTATTTTGTAGAGATTGGAGACGGGATTCCAAGAGAATCTCTAAGGATATGTACTAGCATCGCATGTATCAGCGGGAGACTTTGTGGGAGAGATTTTTATCTTTCTTTCAAGGGGAAAAAGCTAAGTATTGTGTTTTTCATTATCTTATGATTTTGTAAACACTTATCTAGTAGATTTGTTTTGATGAAAAGAAGTTTTTCGTTGTGTTTTCTTCGTGCTTTGTGATGTATCTTTCTTACTCTTTCTTTTTATTAGGAAATAGTGGCATAAGAAGATTACACCATTATATTCCTTTTACTTTTCTGTTATATTGAGTAGGATTCATGTTTAGGATATTGGGATGCATTCTAGAAGAAGTTTTGATTATAAATGTGATGGTCTTACTTGCACTTCCTTTACATTACAATATTGGTCTGTTTTAGTATTAAAATTTGTTGTAATTTCATTAAGACCCAAGAGGGCGTGTAATTCTCAACAAAGTGGAACTACATTCAAATTTCATGGATGGTGAAGCTCATGAGGGTTGAGTACAAATAAATAGGGAAATATATATATTATCGAGCAAAGAATTGGAGATTCTAGGATGACATACTAAAATCCCCAATTTGATCTTAATGTTTAAAATCTATAGCGAGAGTTAGTCTTCAGGGGAAGGAAAGTGGGTGCTCTGGAGTGAGATCCAGTATCCTCCCAGCCTAACCATGGAGTGAACGATTTTCTATAATACTTCACTAAGGGAAGAGAATTAAAATTGCTTCCATTTGGCACATAAAATATTTAATATATCTCATTCCTTTACATTATCAAATTCACTACATAAGAATAGCAGTTTTTAACATTTCAAAATTCTCCAAACCAATTCATCAAAAAAGGGTTATCTTTAGAATTAATATTTTCATTTAGGAATAACTATTAGTTATTTTAAACTTAAGACTTACATTTAGGAGTACATGTTAGAAGAACCACTTAAATCAATCTTCCAAAATAAGGACTAATTATAGTAGACTAGAATTTGACTAAGGACCTCTTATCTAGCTTCTTTGTGGGATCAATACTGAGGTTTTTAAGGAAAACTATGTATTACTTGAAGCAATACATGCACTTGCGTAGAACCATAGTGTGTGAACTAATTTATAAATTTTATATAACATTTAAATTTTGCACATTAAATACTTAATATAAATTGGGTCAAGTTTTTGGCCATATTTTTGAAAGCTAAATTACTGCGTAATTTTAAGTCAGGTTAAATCTTTGAAACCGTCTCAAAGGAATTAAATTGACATATACACGCAGAAAAAAAGCACACACTATGGGCACATCAGTAATAGATAGGAAAGGAACTGATAATAAAATGACTTATCATTTCTTTTGTATAGAAGAGGAAGAAGCATGTGATCATAAAAGAGAATTTAATGAAACTATTCCAGCTGAACAACTATATACTGTTAAATAATTGGAAATATCATGGTATGATGATAATGTGAACTGCATTCTTAGTGGTGTTATATCATATAACTTTACAAAGCAAAAAGAGAGCAAAATTTATTTATGGTGCAAGATTTTACTTTTGGGATGACCCATAGTTGTACAAACAATGTAGAGATTTAGTTATGTGGAGATGTGTTCCTTA
>NEWO01000279.1:1325843-1349819 GCA_003013225.1 Phalaenopsis aphrodite | reverse complement strand
GACTAAATTGGTTTCTTCACAGCGCTTAAGAACTTTTGATAATGTTCTAAACATAATTCAAATGAAGTTCCAAACATTGAAAAATCATCCATAAATACTTGAACACCTTTTTCAATTAAAATACAAAAAATTTGCCATCATACATCTTAGAAATGTAGCAGGGACATTACATAAACCAATGGACATTCTTCTAAATGTAAATGTACCATAAGGACTGATAAAAGTTGTTTTCTCTTGATCCTCAGGAGTTATTTGTATTTGGTGATAACCGATATATCCATCCAAAAAATAAAAGTATTTATGCCCAACTAGTCTATCTAGCATTTGATCTAGAAAGGGTAGTGGAAAGTGATCTTTCTTTGCAGCAAGATTTAATTTTCTATAATCAATGCATATTCACCACCGTATAACTTGTCTGGTAGGTATTAATTAATTATGTTCGTTCACAGTCACAGTTACTCCTCCTTTCTTAAGAACACAGTGAATTGGACTAACCCATGCACTATCTGAAAGAGGGTAGATAATTTCAACATCTAACCACTTTAAAATTTCTTTCTTTACAACTTCTTTTATAACAGGATTAAATCTCCTTTGAGGGTTAGCCCTGGGTTTGCAGTTCTCTTCCATATGAATTCTATGCATACAAATTAAAGGACTAATTCCTTTAGTATCAGCTATTGTCCATCCAAAGGCTTTCTTAAAATTTTTCAAAACTTTCATCAACCTTTCTTCTTCTTCTAGCGTTAATTTCATGGAAATTATAACTGTTAAATTAGAGGAATTACCTAAAATGACATATTTTAAATGATCAGGAAGTAACTTAAACTCAAGTTTTGGAGGTTTTTCTAACGATAGACAAAAAGATTTATATTTTTCTATCGTATCCAAAATTTCAAAACATTCTAGAACATAGTTTGAATCTTCCTTAAAAAGATCTTCACATTGATCTAATTTCTCTTCTTGCTCCTGTTCCAAATCATTTTTTTCAGATTTATTTTCATATTTAGTTTTCAAATGGCATTCGCTCATATATCTTATTACAACCATTCTAGAGCATTAATCATCTTTACTTTTTTAAGGATATTTCATTGATCTTAAAATGTCAGATGTAACAGTTTGATCATTGACGTGCATAGTTAATTCCCCTTTCTATACATCAATCATTGCTCTTCCAGTGGCTAGGAACACTCTCCCTAAAATGATAGTTATCTCTTTATCTTCCTCCATATCCAACACAATGAAATCATTAAGAAAGATAAATTAACCCACTTTTACAAGGAGATCTTCTATAACTCCTTTAGGGTATGTTAATAAGCGATCTACTAACTACAGAATTATAGTAGTAGGAGTTATTTCTTCTAATCTCAATCTTTTAAATTTTGATAATGACATAAGATTAATGGTTGCACCTAAATCACATAAAGCTTTCCCATAAAATATGACTCCTATTGTGCATGAAATTATAAAGCTACCAGGATCTTTAAGAATTTCATAAAGTTTTTTCTGAATTATAGCACTGCACTCCTCACTAAGTGCAACAATCTCATTATCTTCAAACTACCTTTTCCTATTGAGATTATACTTCAAAACTTTAAATATCTTGGTATTTGTTCTAAGGCTTCAGCAAATGGAATATTAATTGTAAGTTTCTTAAAAATTTCTAGAAATTTTGAAAATTGCTTATTCAACTTTTATTGATGAAGTCTCTAAGGAAATGGAGGTGGTGGTTTTTCTAAGTTAACTTTAAGTGGAGAAATAAGTCTTTCAGAATCTTTCAGAACGTCCTCTTTTAATTCTTCTATTTCTTCTCTCTCTACTTCAGTTTCTTTTTGAACCCTACCTTCCAACTCTCTTCCACTTCTAAGTTGAACGGCTTTTACTTGCTCTTTAATCTGGTTTTTTAGATTTATTTCAGTATTAATAGGAAGTTTTCCTTAGGATCTATTGCTTAATGAATTTGCAATTTGTCCAAGTTGATTCTTAATATTTCTAATTGTAACTCCATGACTTTGTAACTGATTTTCCATTTGTAGCACCACTTCTTCTATCGACAACTTCTTCTCCTTAAATTGTGGATTACTATTGAAACTTGGAGGATACGTAGATCTACATATAGTATTCCCTTGGTTGTTTCAATTTCCTATTGGATTTACTTGATTATTCCCTCATTGCCGATTATTACTACCCATAGTATTATTCCAATTGAAGTTGGGATGGTTCTTCCAACCTGGGTTATAATAATTTTAATATGGGTTCTTCTGCTTGTTATTTATGACATTCAAATTTTCTAATGATGCTTGAATTTTCTTCAATCATAGAGATTGGTTGAGAAAAAATCATTCCAAATTGGTCGAACTTCCTTGAAATTGCAGTAACTTGATTTGCTAGCATATTAAATTCATTGGATTCATGAATATTAGCTACTTTATTTGGATTTACCCTCTCATAAGGCCATTAAAAATTATTGGTGACCATTTCTTCAATAAAAGCATAAGCGTCATAAAATGGTTTTGACATCAATGAACCATCAGTAGCGGCATCGATAATAGATTTAAGAGATCCAACTAATCCATAATAAAAGGCTTGAATTTTTAACCAATCTGGTATTGCATGGTGTGGACACTTTCTTAAGAGTTCTTTAAATCATTCCCATTCTTAATAAATAGATTCCCCTTCAAACTGGTTAAAAGATGTAATATCATTTCTAAGCTTCACAATTTTTTATGGTGAAAAATATTTATCAAGGAACTTTGGCGTTAAATCACCCCAAGTTTTAATAATTTTAGGTGCTAAAGAATGTAACAACATCTTAGCTTTATCCCTCAGTCAGAAAGGAAATAATCTATGTTTTATAGCATTATCTAATACACCATCATTACTAAATGTAGCACATAGCTCTAGAAAATTGGCAAGATATAAATTTGGATTATCAGTTGGTGATCCCCCAAAATGATTATTTGATACCATTTTGTCGGCGCTATTTTTGGTTGGAGGAGAGTTGCCTGTAAGAAGCTGTCGATCACCGGAATCAAAATCTAGTCGCCCGCTTCGGAAGGACGTTGAAGTTTAGAAAAGCGTGAAATCAAACTGACCCCATATTTTTCATAGTTTAAATGAAAGAACACTATACCTCAAACCCTGTATCAATCCCGAAGGATAAACACAACACTTGAGGATAAGGCACGATCAAATAAACTAAAGAATATATGACGTCTGTTTCGTCTGCGAAACCTTTATATTTGCCGACAAGTTCCCCAATTTAATATACAGAATTAAATAGGGTTTAGATTAAACTGGGTTCAGACATGCTTCCTATAAGGGCAAGCCCCTATAGTTAATTACATCTTAAATGACCAAAGTCACCTAAGAAGACTCTCGATCAAAATATGGAAATATTATCTTCAAGGAGTTGTAAATGGTAGGACTTTTCAATGAAATCGGGCGTAGAGGTGTGAAAGGGGATTGGTTCAAATTTGGAACATTTTATTGTAGAATTCAAAGGAGGAAGAACTAGGGATTGTCATGGATCCAGAGGAGAACCTCAGTGACTTCCTAAGCTATCCTAATGTTTGACTTCAGTTTTGAGGAGAAATATTTAGGTGTTTCATCCTGCCAATTTTAATAGTTAGGGCTTACTTTCGTGAGAAACTATCACACAAATAGCCTGGAAGATGTGAGGATTTAGGTTGTGATGAACGACAACCTTGGAATCCTAAGATGATTTGGGACTTATATTGTATGGCAGGATTGTACAAAAGCCTAAAGGCAAGGTGAGGATTTATGTTGCATAAGCAAGCAACCTCAAAGTCCTGTGGATTTGTTGTTTAAGTCTAAGGAAGTAAGATTGGTTTAGCTGGGGAAGATAGGTTTTGTTGTTGAAGATGGCCGTGCTGCCCACCATGCTAGCTCCAAGCTCCTTGACGCGATGAGTTTGAGTTATCTAGTGTGTCAAGTTATAATGTCAAATCAGGTGGCCCTATGGTTAAAGTTCTTTAAATTTTATGAGGGCATATTAAAGTTGATTAGAGCGCACCGATTAGGATCCTACGGTTCTCTCATTCCGGCACCACTATTTTCTATTGGATTCACTTAGTCCAAATGCACTTACTAAAATCAACTTAATGAGTTCCATAACTTCATTTAAACTGTGGGAAGCCTCTTTAGCAACCGTAGGTTGCCTCCTCCGAGGGATTCCCGATCATCTGATAGAGACATCATAATTTCAATGCAATTGTAGTTTTGTGTGATGTTTTTGATTTAATTTTGAGTTGTTTTATATTTTGAATGTTGTGGCGGTGAATTTTATCTTGGTTGATTTTAGTTTTGATTTTAGTATTGGTTTTGTGGCTATCTTAATAGTTTTAGTTTCCACGAAAGGTGACATCGTTGTTTAGCATGCAAATTTGCAGTCATAAAATTACAATATGAGAAACACATTATGATAATACAAGAAAGACAATGCTGAAAACTGTAAAAGTGTACCTGGCGAGTCTTCTCGTTCCATCACCTGAAACTTAAAATGCATGTTAAGGCAGTTTATATGAAACGGGGAAGTAAAATATTGGTAGTTTTCCTAACCCTATGTCATATCTTGATGGGTCCTTAGGAGTTTAATTAAGGATGATGTTGTCAAGCAAAACATGTTAAGTTTAGTAGATCTTCGAGGTATCCAATAGATCTACAGAAAGAAGCAGGACCATGCTACTCTTTTACTGCCGGGTGGAAAATCCCGAGTTCTTATTAAACTTATTATGTTGCTTAATAATTCATCCTATAAATACACTTAATGCTCAGTGAACTATGATTTCTCAATAATACCTTAGAATAGGTTAATTATCATTTATCATTTAATTTGAAAATTATGTGAGTGAATTCCCTTGAAGGGGAAGTTAGTGTAATTTGAACACTTAGCCAAATTTTTAATCCAAATTAGGCTTAGCGGTTTTTCAATGATGTTTGATTTAATTATGTTTATTTCTCTAATAATTGTTTAATCAATTTTTGATTTAGCATAAGTCACCACTAAGCCCTTAAGACCTATGCGAGTGTCTTAATTAGCTTTGAAAAGATCTAGATGATAATGATTCATGATTTGGATTCTATTTGAAAATCAAAATAGGGGTATTAAATTGATTAATTATTGACTTCAAAAGTCATTCCCCTAAGTCCTAGATTCACTTTATTTTAATAAACTTCCAAATTTTTAATGATTTAGAAATTTATTAACTTATCTTTTCAATGAGGAAAGTGAGATTGGTTTCTACCAAAGTATTTCAAACATCAAATAAATTGATTAAGATTAGAGGTTACCCATTTTCCCTCCTTGAATTAAGCCTAAAGGTTAATTAAGGCAAAATTTCCAAAATTAAACATTTGCCCCTAAGTCTCTATCACTTCATAATTTGTCAAATTCAATTCAAATGACTTTGAAATTTTCATCCTACATCATTCATGGGTCATTTAAAACATCAGAGGAGAAAATATGATAATTTAAATTTTATTTTATTTTTTATAATTAGTTTCATGCAAAAATAGGATTTTTCAAAGAAAAATCCTAACTTGACCAAGGTAAANCCAGAAAGACAGTATAAATGGTCCTATGAAATCTAGTTCCCTTCCGACCTATTATTTTAAAATCAAATTCTTGCAAAAGAAAAATTCATCTTATAAGTCTAGGTTTAGAATCCTTATTTTTTATTAGGTACTTAATAACATAATGATCTATATGCACTACACAATGATTTTCATTTAAATATCATCTAAATTTATCAAAGGCATATACTATTGCTAATAACATTTTTCAGTTGTTGTATAATTTATTTGGGTTTCATTAAGAGCTTTACTAGCATAGTAAATTACTTTGAAAATTTTATCACATCATTCTACCTAAACATCTCTAATTGCATAATCACTTACATAACACCTAAGTTCAAAAGGTTTTCCCCATTCTGGTGAAACTATAATTGGTGTAGTGACTAATTTTTCTCTTAATAACTCAAAAGCTTTTAGGCAGTCTTCATAAAAATTGACAATTGCAGCTTTCTCCAAGAAATGACATAAAGACTTAGTAATTTTTGAAAAGTCTTTAATATATCACCTGTAGAATCCAACATATCCTAAAAAACTCCTAATTTCCCTTACATTGGTTGGATAAGGTAAATTAGCAATCACTTGAATTTTAGCAGGACCTACTTCCATACAATTTTCGGATATTTTATGTCCTGTTACAATTCCTACTGCTACCAAAAATTGACATTTATCCTAATTAAGGACTAAATTGGTTTCTTCACAGCGCTTAAGAACTTTTGATAATGTTCTAAACATAATTCAAATGAAGTTCCAAACATTGAAAAATCATCCATAAATACTTGAACACCTTTTTCAATTAAAATACAAAAAATTTGCCATCATACATCTTAGAAATGTAGCAGGGACATTACATAAACCAATGGACATTCTTCTAAATGTAAATGTACCATAAGGACTGATAAAAGTTGTTTTCTCTTGATCCTCAGGAGTTATTTGTATTTGGTGATAACCGATATATCCATCCAAAAAATAAAAGTATTTATGCCCAACTAGTCTATCTAGCATTTGATCTAGAAAGGGTAGTGGAAAGTGATCTTTCTTTGCAGCAAGATTTAATTTTCTATAATCAATGCATATTCACCACCGTATAACTTGTCTGGTAGGTATTAATTAATTATGTTCGTTCACAGTCACAGTTACTCCTCCTTTCTTAAGAACACAGTGAATTGGACTAACCCATGCACTATCTGAAAGAGGGTAGATAATTTCAACATCTAACCACTTTAAAATTTCTTTCTTTACAACTTCTTTTATAACAGGATTAAATCTCCTTTGAGGGTTAGCCCTGGGTTTGCAGTTCTCTTCCATATGAATTCTATGCATACAAATTAAAGGACTAATTCCTTTAGTATCAGCTATTGTCCATCCAAAGGCTTTCTTAAAATTTTTCAAAACTTTCATCAACCTTTCTTCTTCTTCTAGCGTTAATTTCATGGAAATTATAACTGTTAAATTAGAGGAATTACCTAAAATGACATATTTTAAATGATCAGGAAGTAACTTAAACTCAAGTTTTGGAGGTTTTTCTAACGATAGACAAAAAGATTTATATTTTTCTATCGTATCCAAACTTTCAAAACATTCTAGAACATAGTTTGAATCTTCCTTAAAAAGTTCTTCACATTGATCTAATTTCTCTTCTTGCTCCTGTTCCAAATCATTTTTTTCAGATTTATTTTCATATTTAGTTTTCAAATGGCATTCGCTCATATATCTTATTACAACCATTCTAGAGCATTCATCATCTTTACTTTTTTAAGGATATTTCATTGATCTTAAAATGTCAGATGTAACAGTTTGATCATTGACGTGCATAGTTAATTCCCCTTTCTATACATTGATCATTGCTCTTCCAGTGGCTAGGAACACTCTCCCTAAAATGATAGTTATCTCTTTATCTTCCTCCATATCCAACACAATGAAATCATTAAGAAAGATAAATTGACCCACTTTTACAAGGAGATCTTCTATAACTCCTTTAGGGTATGTTAATAAGCGATCTACTAACTACAGAATTATAGTAGTAGGAGTTATTTCTTCTAATCTCAATCTTTTAAATTTTGATAATGACATAAGATTAATGGTTGCACCTAAATCACATAAAGCTTTCCCATAAAATATGACTCCTATTGTGCATGAAATTATAAAGCTACCAGGATCTTTAAGAATTTCATAAAGTTTTTTCTGAATTATAGCACTGCACTCCTCACTAAGTGCAACAATCTCATTATCTTCAAACTACCTTTTCCTATTGAGATTATACTTCAAAACTTTAAATATCTTGGTATTTGTTCTAAGGCTTCAGCAAATGGAATATTAATTGTAAGTTTCTTAAAAATTTCTAGAAATTTTGAAAATTGCTTATTCAACTTTTATTGATGAAGTCTCTAAGGAAATGGAGGTGGTGGTTTTTCTAAGTTAACTTTAAGTGGAGAAATAAGTCTTTCAGAATCTTTCAGAACGTCCTCTTTTAATTCTTCTATTTCTTCTCTCTCTACTTCAGTTTCTTTTTGAACCCTACCTTCCAACTCTCTTCCACTTCTAAGTTGAACGGCTTTTACTTGCTCTTTAATCTGGTTTTTTAGATTTATTTCAGTATTAATAGGAAGTTTTCCTTAGGATCTATTGCTTAATGAATTTGCAATTTGTCCAAGTTGATTCTTAATATTTCTAATTGTAACTCCATGACTTTGTAACTGATTTTCCATTTGTAGCACCACTTCTTCTATCGACAACTTCTTCTCCTTAAATTGTGGATTACTATTGAAACTTGGAGGATACGTAGATCTACATATAGTATTCCCTTGGTTGTTTCAATTTCCTATTGGATTTACTTGATTATTCCCTCATTGCCGATTATTACTACCCATAGTATTATTCCAATTGAAGTTGGGATGGTTCTTCCAACCTGGGTTATAATAATTTTAATATGGGTTCTTCTGCTTGTTATTTATGACATTCAAATTTTCTAATGATGCTTGAATTTTCTTCAATCATAGAGATTGGTTGAGAAAAAATCATTCCAAATTGGTCGAACTTCCTTGAAATTGCAGTAACTTGATTTGCTAGCATATTAAATTCATTGGATTCATGAATATTAGCTACTTTATTTGGATTTACCCTCTCATAAGGCCATTAAAAATTATTGGTGACCATTTCTTCAATAAAAGCATAAGCGTCATAAAATGGTTTTGACATCAATGAACCATCAGTAGCGGCATCGATAATAGATTTAAGAGATCCAACTAATCCATAATAAAAGGCTTGAATTTTTAACCAATCTGGTATTGCATGGTGTGGACACTTTCTTAAGAGTTCTTTAAATCATTCCCATTCTTAATAAATAGATTCCCCTTCAAACTGGTTAAAAGATGTAATATCATTTCTAAGCTTCACAATTTTTTATGGTGAAAAATATTTATCAAGGAACTTTGGCGTTAAATCACCCCAAGTTTTAATAATTTTAGGTGCTAAAGAATGTAACAACATCTTAGCTTTATCCCTCAGTCAGAAAGGAAATAATCTATGTTTTATAGCATTATCTAATACACCATCATTACTAAATGTAGCACATAGCTCTAGAAAATTGGCAAGATATAAATTTGGATTATCAGTTGGTGATCCCCCAAAATGATTATTTGATACCATTTTGTCGGCGCTATTTTTGGTTGGAGGAGAGTTGCCTGTAAGAAGCTGTCGATCACCGGAATCAAAATCTAGTCGCCCGCTTCGGAAGGACGTTGAAGTTTAGAAAAGCGTGAAATCAAACTGACCCCATATTTTTCATAGTTTAAATGAAAGAACACTATACCTCAAACCCTGTATCAATCCCGAAGGATAAACACAACACTTGAGGATAAGGCACGATCAAATAAACTAAAGAATATATGACGTCTGTTTCGTCTGCGAAACCTTTATATTTGCCGACAAGTTCCCCAATTTAATATACAGAATTAAATAGGGTTTAGATTAAACTGGGTTCAGACATGCTTCCTATAAGGGCAAGCCCCTATAGTTAATTACATCTTAAATGACCAAAGTCACCTAAGAAGACTCTCGATCAAAATATGGAAATATTATCTTCAAGGAGTTGTAAATGGTAGGACTTTTCAATGAAATCGGGCGTAGAGGTGTGAAAGGGGATTGGTTCAAATTTGGAACATTTTATTGTAGAATTCAAAGGAGGAAGAACTAGGGATTGTCATGGATCCAGAGGAGAACCTCAGTGACTTCCTAAGCTATCCTAATGTTTGACTTCAGTTTTGAGGAGAAATATTTAGGTGTTTCATCCTGCCAATTTTAATAGTTAGGGCTTACTTTCGTGAGAAACTATCACACAAATAGCCTGGAAGATGTGAGGATTTAGGTTGTGATGAACGACAACCTTGGAATCCTAAGATGATTTGGGACTTATATTGTATGGCAGGATTGTACAAAAGCCTAAAGGCAAGGTGAGGATTTATGTTGCATAAGCAAGCAACCTCAAAGTCCTGTGGATTTGTTGTTTAAGTCTAAGGAAGTAAGATTGGTTTAGCTGGGGAAGATAGGTTTTGTTGTTGAAGATGGCCGTGCTGCCCACCATGCTAGCTCCAAGCTCCTTGACGCGATGAGTTTGAGTTATCTAGTGTGTCAAGTTATAATGTCAAATCAGGTGGCCCTATGGTTAAAGTTCTTTAAATTTTATGAGGGCATATTAAAGTTGATTAGAGCGCACCGATTAGGATCCTACGGTTCTCTCATTCCGGCACCACTATTTTCTATTGGATTCACTTAGTCCAAATGCACTTACTAAAATCAACTTAATGAGTTCCATAACTTCATTTAAACTGTGGGAAGCCTCTTTAGCAACCGTAGGTTGCCTCCTCCGAGGGATTCCCGATCATCTGATAGAGACATCATAATTTCAATGCAATTGTAGTTTTGTGTGATGTTTTTGATTTAATTTTGAGTTGTTTTATATTTTGAATGTTGTGGCGGTGAATTTTATCTTGGTTGATTTTAGTTTTGATTTTAGTATTGGTTTTGTGGCTATCGTAATAGTTTTAGTTTCCACGCAAGGTGACATCGTTGTTTAGCATGCAAATTTGTAGTCATAAAATTACAGTATGAGAAACACAGTATGATAATACAAGAAAGACAATACTGAAAACTGTAAAAGTGTACCTGACGAGTCTTCTCGTTCCATCACCTGAAACTTAAAATGCATGTTAAGGAAGTTTATATAAAATGGGGAAGTAAAATATTGGTAGTTTTCCTAACCCTATGTCATATCTTGATGGGGTCCTTAGGAGTTTAATTAAGGATGATGTTGTCAAGCAAAACATGTTAAGTTTAGTAGATCTCCGAGATATCCAATAGATCTACAGAAAGAAGCAGGACCATGCTACTCTTTCACTACCTGGTGGAAAATACCGAGTTCTTATTAAACTTATTAAGTTGCTTAATAATTCATCCTATAAATACACTTAATGCTCAGTGAACTTTGATTTCTCAATAATACCTTAGAATAAGTTAATTATCATTTATCATTTAATTTGAAAATTATGTGAGTGAATTCCCTTGATGGGGAAGTTAGTGTAATTTGAACACTTAGCCAAATTTTTAATCCAAATTGGGCTTAGCGGTTTTTCATTGATGTTTGATTTAATTATGTTTATTTCTCCAATAATTATTTAATCAATTTTTGATTTAGCATAAGTCACCACTAAGCCCTTATGACTTATGTGAGTGTCTTAATTAGCTTTGAAAAGATCAAACTTTCGATGATAATGATTCATGATTTGGATTCTATTTGAAAATCAAAATAGGGGTATTAAATTGATTAATTATTGACTTCAAAAGTCATACCCCTAAGTCTTAGATTCACTTTATTTTAATAAACTTCCAAATTTTTAAAGATTTAGAAATTTATTAACTTATCTTTTCAATGAGGAAAGTGAGATTGGTTTCTACCAAAGTATTTTAAACATCAATTAAATTGATTAAGATTAGAGGTTACCCATTTTCCCTCCTTGAATTAAGCCTAAAGGTTAATTAAGGCAAAATTTCCAAAATTATACATTTGCCCCTAAGGCTCTATCACTTCATAATTTGTTAAATTCAATTGAAATGACTTTGAAATTNATTAATTATTGACTTCAAAAGTCATACCCCTAAGTCTTAGATTCACTTTATTTTAATAAACTTCCAAATTTTTAAAGATTTAGAAATTTATTAACTTATCTTTTCAATGAGGAAAGTGAGATTGGTTTCTACCAAAGTATTTTAAACATCAATTAAATTGATTAAGATTAGAGGTTACCCATTTTCCCTCCTTGAATTAAGCCTAAAGGTTAATTAAGGCAAAATTTCCAAAATTATACATTTGCCCCTAAGGCTCTATCACTTCATAATTTGTTAAATTCAATTGAAATGACTTTGAAATTTTCATCCTACCTTATTCATGGGTCATTTAAAACATCAGAGGAGAAAATATGATAATTTAAAATTTATTATATTTTATATAATTAGTTTCTTGCAAAAATAGGATTTTTCAAAGAAAATTCCTAACTTGACCAAGGTAAATTATAATCCCTTGAAATTTTAATGGAGGTAGACCTAGACAAGATAAGCCTTTGGATCAAATTTCTTAATTTTTTGAATTCTGTGTGATTAATTAGAATTATGTTAATTTCTTGGCTATTTAACAAAGACAAAATACTTTAAATGGTGAAAATTAAGTTTAGTAGTTTTGAAAAATCTCTCTGAAGTTAGAGAACTCAGAGGAGGAAATTTCATTTTTTTTCTTTGATTTATTGGAATTATTTTAGTAAAAACTGATTTTTAGCTTTTAAAAAATTAATTTTAAGCTTTGAAGTTCAATATAATTATTTAGAAAATGAGGAAAAATATTATAATTGTTCCTAAGTGATTAGGAAGCAATTTAGAACGTTTCCATGAGTTTTATTATTTTTTCATTTTTATGAATTTTTAATTATTTAAATATTTAAAACATGCTAAAAATCAAGTTTTTATTTTAAATATCATTTTATTTTTAGAAAATACCCCTAATCACAGAGAACTCAAAAAACTAAATTTCATAATTTTTTTGAGTTATATTTTGATTTTAAAAATCATTTAAATGCCAAAAGTGGTATTTATCTTTCAAAATCAACATAAGTTGTCAAATTAACACAAAATATTATGAAATTTTTATCATGAGTTCTCTGGATCATTAATCACAGTAGAAACCAAAAATTAAATCATTTAAATGTTTATATTTTCCAAAATTAATTATCTTAGGGATTTAGTTTTTGTAAAATTTAAGGGCATTTTAAATGACTTGACCCATGCAATTATTTACAAAAGCTTCTCTAGGCATGTTGGACCTTTCAAAATTTTCTTAGTATTTTCTAATCAATATGATAATTTCCATGATTATTTTAAGGAAATAATGTGCAAAAACTTGAAAAATATGGATCTCTATATAGGAACCTCCTCCGACTTTGAAAAAATGAGAGGGTGTTTCTCTTGACAGATGCTGCAACCTGCCAAAATTTCAAGCCAAGGTGATGTGTCAATATGCATGGAGAATCAAATGATTCCAAATAGTGTTTAATTAATTAAAAATATTTTATGCATTAAATAGACTTGAAATTTATTCCACATTGTTCTCCTCTATTCACTGAGCAAGAGGGTCTTTTTATTTTATTTTTGTGATTTTTCAACACAAAGTTATGTATTTTTGAAGTTTTGGTGATTAAATAAATAATAAAAGGCCCCTATTTTCCTACTTATCCATGTCAAATTTGTACGGGTCAGATAGGCCACATGTCACTTTGTGATTGGCGTCGCCAGCCAGCTCATTCCCGCTCATGTCGGACTGCGGTCTGTCCGACACGATCAGGGCCACCCGATCAAGACACGCTCGATTTGACAGTCACTGGTCATCGTCCAAAATAAACTGGACCCAAAAACCATCCATTTTAAAACGCTAATATCTAACTCGATTCTCAACAAAATTGAGTGAATTTTTTTTAAAATGCTCGTATTGACTAGTAGAACACTTCCTTACAGTTGAAAAACCCTTAAATTGACTTTGTATTCATGAATTATTAAAAGAAGCTCAGCTTAGGGTTAACTTTGAATACCTTGGTCTAAGAGGAGTAGCCTCAATTGGATGTTTGTAGAAGCTTTGTGTGTGTCCCAGGAGCCTAGAGATGGAGCCTCTGGTCGTGGTGCAATGCCTAGACCCAAATTCGAACAAGGCTGATTTGGTGGTTTGCTCGAAGTCCCCCTTAGGGTGGTTGGATGATTGTGCTTTTAAGTGGGATTTTCTTCTTCTGATTTTGGGATGGTGTGGGTTCAATTAATTTGAATTTGGTTGAGGTTTAGAGGATGTCCAGTTTTGGCCTTGAAATTGAGCTCCAAAATTGAACTCAAACAATGGATTTGACTGGCTAAGGAAGGCTTAATTGGGTGAAAATCCCTAGTCTTGGCCATGGTATTGGCCAATTTCTAGCCACTAAGGTGGCTGGCTAGCCACGCATTGGTCACCTCTTGGCTCAGGGAAGTCAAGGGTGGCTAATGATGATTATCACCCAAGTGTAAGTGATGATCTTGGAGATATTTCAAGTTAGGTCCAAAAATGGGTGAAATCCCTTAATTTGGGACCCATTGGTTCATAGCTTGTTATGGTGATTTTAGGAGGGTTTATTCAGGTCATTTGAAAGTTTTTGGTGGCTTAGCCATGGTTTTGGCCATTTTCCAGCTCTTGGCTCAGGGAAGTCAAGGGTGGCTAATGATGATTATCACGCAAGTGTAAGTGATCATGTTGGAGATATTTCAAGTTAGATCAAAAAATGGGTGAAATCCCTTAATTTGGGATCCATTGGTCCATAGCTTGTTATGGTGATTTTAGGAGGGTTTATTCAGGTCATTTGAAAATTTTGGTGGCTATGAAATCATTACTTTGGTGGCTTAGACATGGTTAAGTCAATTTTTGGAGAAAGGGTCCAAGTGAGTGAAAATGACCAAAACATGTGTTTATGCTAGGATGCCCCTATCCATTGGCCTAATTAGTTGTTTCATTTGGTGTGGAGGATCATAAGGAACAACTTTGGTGAAGGATGGAACTGGTTTTGAGCTCAATTGAAGGATCAATTTGAGGGAATTTTAAACTTTAATCAATTTGGTCATGTTGGGCTAGGCTTGGGTCTAGCTTGGGTTAGCATTGGGCTAAGTCCAAATTGATTGTATTAAACGTTCAATAGGGACATCATGACAAGTTTTAAACATGAATTGGATGATAATTTGAAGGTTAAGGATATAAATTGGGTAAAATTTTGGGACTTAGCAAATTTGGGGCTAAATTTGGGAATTTTTAATTTAGGCCAAAATCAAATGGATTTGAGACTTCACCATGGGAATATTTTGGTTGATTTTAATGTATAGGAATGTTATAAATATATTTCAACATTAATGTAGGCCAATTGACTAAGCTATGGGTTCAATTTCGCGAGATAAGGTCATTTGGTCAAATTGGGGTTTTGACCAAAATCAAAATTGGGCTCAAATCATGGACAGATTGAGCTTGGATTTGGTTTATTTTTGTCATATCAAAATTTAATTTGAGTATAGGATTGTATTTATGGTCAATTGAGATCAAATTGATGAACATTTGAGTTGAATTTGGAAAAAATTCGGTCTTTAAAGGCAAATTTGGGAATTTTGGTTAAAGATGGTAAAATTGGCCAAATTGGGTCATGTGATAGTTGAGGAAAATGAAATTGGAAATATTTGGGATTTACTGAGATTTTTAGTAAAGTTTTGAAATTTTTGAAATTTTGGGCTATGGAGGGGTTTTTTGGTAATTTGGCCATCTTTGGAGATTTTAGTGATTTTGGATAATTTGAAAGTTTTTAGAAGGTTTGAAATTAATTTTGATCAAATTTGGGTATTTTGGGTAAACTTGGGATTTTTGACAAAGTTTAGGTTTCCAAGTGTGTCTAGGTAATTTGGGGGTGTTTAGGGGCAAAAGGCCAAGATTGGTATTTTGGCAGAGTTGAGGTACCAACCATCATCAACAAGCCATGGACCAATGAAAACCCTATTTTGGGTATTCTACATAGTGGTCTTAGCCAAACCGTAGTCCTAGGGCAGGAAGGTTTAGGGGACCATCTACATGAGTATCCCAAAAAGATCAAGGGATCTAAGCTAGAAATATGAGTTTAGGGTTGCAAGTGAATGCGAGTGTAGAAGAGAGTAGTGAGTGCCTTAGCTCCAGACCAACACCTTAGGGTAAGGTCCAGCAGTCCTAAGGGTGAGTCATCTTGAGTTGCCCCCATAGTGACCCAACCTACTAAGTATTTAGAGGTTGAGATCAACATAAGGAACTTCAAGTTGAGTAGATAAGAGTTTGGAATTTCTAGTGGTCAGGGTGCCTTTTCTAGTTTTCTAAGAATTGTCAATAGGAAGGTCCTATGGCTAGACTTTAGGCTACTAAAGAGGAGAAACTAAACCTCAACAAAAAATGAGGTCAACAAATGGACCCCCAATAGGTGTGGTGTGTTGGGCAAGCACATCGCACGTATTGGTGTTGACTGACGAGATCAACAAAATCCAATACAAACTCCTAGGTCAACAGACCCGAAAGTATATGTAGAGTTGTGTGTGTAATTTGTTTCTGTCGGGGATTTAACAGGTGATCGTTTGATTGAAATTGAGGAGTAGGGACTCTCACTGGGGATCGGAGAGTGAATTTTGAGTTATGAAATTTCAGGTATTTATAAAGGATGAGAATCAGTATATAAGTGCTGACCCCGAGGTGGGAATTGAAATTTGGGTATCAATCTTGAAATAAGAATCAGATGCCATAATCCATTTAAGGTGGTCTTAAAACTAATTTTAAAAGATGAGAATAGGATGCCTTGAATTAATCGAAGGGCTTATTCCCTCAACCTCAAGAATATGGTTGAATTTGAATCAAAATATTGCGATTGGAGGGGCTCCTAAAGCAACGCGGAATCAGATATTAAATGCTCAACCTCTAGTATATTGTAGGATTTGATTTGGAAGATTGCAAAGGGAGGAGCTTCTAAAGCAACGTGGTATCAGATGTGAAATCCTCGATCTCTAGATTTGATTTGAAAGATTACGATAGGACGAGGACCTAAAGCAACGCGGAATCAAATATGAAATCCTCAACCTCTAGATTTGATTTGAAAGATTGCAATAGGAGGAGCTCCTAAAGCAATGCGAAATCGGATGTAGAATCCTGAACCTCTATATTTGATTTGAAATATTTTGATAGGATGAGCTCTAAAGCAACGCAATATCGGATGTAAAATCTTCAACCTCTAGACTTGATTTGAAAGATCACAATAGGATGAGCTCCTAAATCAACGCTAAATCAGATGTAGAATCCTCAAACTCTAGATTTGACTTGAAAGATTGCGATAGGATGAGCTCCTAAAGCAACGTTGTATGGGATATAAAAGATTCAAAATCTAGTTTTGATTTGAAAGATTGCAATAGGATGAAAACCTAAAGAAACACAAAATTAGATGTCGAATCCTCAACCTCTAGAATTTGATTTGAAAGATTACGATAGGAGGAGCTCCTAAAGAAACGCAGAATCGGATGTTGAATACTCAACCTCTAGATTTGATTTGAAAGATTGCAATAGGATGAGCTCCCAAAGCAAAGCGGAATCGGATGTAGAATCCTCAACCTCTAGATTTTGATTTGAAAGATTGTGATAAGATGAGCTCCTATAGCAACGTAATATCGGATGTAAAATCTTCAACCTCTAGATTTGATTTGAAAGATTGCAATAGAAAGAGCTCCTAAAGCAACACGGTATCAGAAATAGGATGAGCTCCCAAAGCAAAGCGGAATCGGGTGTAGAATCCTCAACCTCTAGATTTTGATTTGAAAGATTGTGATAAGATGAGCTCCTATAGCAACGTAATATCGGATGTAAAATCTTCAATCTCTAGATTTGATTTGAAAGATTGCAATATAAAGAGCTCCTAAAGCAACACGGTATCAGATGAAAAATCTTCAACCTCTAGATTTAATTTGAAAGATTGTGATAGGATCAACTCCTAAAGCAACGTGATATCAGATGTAAGATCTTCAACCTCTAGTTTTGATTTGAAAGATTACAATAGGATGAAATCCTAAAGTAACGCGGAATCAGCTGTGGAATACTCAACCTCTAGAATTTGATTTAAAAGATTGCGATAGGAGGGGCTCCTAAAGCAACGCGGAATCGGATGTAGAATCCTGAACCTCTAGATTTGATTTGAAAGATTGCAATAGGATGAGCTCCTAAAGCAACGTGGAATCGGATGTAGAATCCTCAACCTCTAGATTTTGATTTGAAAGATTGCGATAAAATGAACTCCTAAAGCAATGCGGTATCGAATGCAAAATCTTCAACCTCAAGTTTTTATTTGAAAGAATGTGATAGGACGAGGACCTAAAGCAATGCAGAATCAGATATGAAATCCTCAACCTCTAGAATTTGATTTGAAAGATTGTAATAGGAGGGGCTCTTAAAGCAACACGTAATCAGATATAAAATCCTCAACCTCTAGAATATAGTGTTTCGAAATAGTAGGAAATTAATTAAAATTTGCAAAGATTGACATTGGTGAGGAAAAATTGTGAAATTTTGTGAGATCTTGTGCTGAATGTGAAATTTTAGGGGGATTTCAAGAAAACTAGAGCAAACTAAGGTAGTTGGGCTGCACAAACAAAGAGTAAGAAACTTTAAAATCAAGAAATTTATCATTTTCTTTTCTTTTTGTTAGGTTTTGGACCCAGTTTCACACAAGGACGACATCTGAGTTTTCTAGGAATGAGATTTTGTCTCAGAAACATTGCAAGGCACAATACTTCTTGAAGTATCGTCCAATGAAAAATGACAAGTGTACAAAATAGCCCATCCTTCAGGTACTATAAAAACTATATTCTTTCAAGTATACATAAAAAATGCATTATTTCTATGGATACCATGGTTGAAGAGACCGCAAGTTCGTAGTTTTATTTGTAGCAATCATCATTTGGTTTGTTCAGATTCTGTAAAGTTTGTTGAAGTTGTCTTTGAGAAATCCATCTAACTTTTTTCGAGTTGAAGTTGGAGTTGTATTTGTTCGACACTGAAGGATATGACTTCAGTTTTGAATTTCCATTAACTCCTAATATCATCGCCATTTCTTTAATTCTTTATTTCTAAGCCTAAGCAGATTTCAGAATTTTGGTCATGTGATCAAAACATTTTTCATTTTTCAAAGATATTTCTGAGTCAATTAATAACCGACCAAAAAACTTAAGATCGTTAAACTTTTTCTTGAATATAATATCAGAAGAATTCTCTTAAGAGAGAATTTTAAGTTTCATTAATCAAGGGAAACCCGGACACCAATTCTTTATTATACGTCCACCTCAAGCTTCTTCTCAGGGAGGCTTTTCTTTTGCTTTGATTTTTTTTTTCTTTTTTTTTTCAAACTTTGCACATAATCTTTTTTTTTCTCTTTTCTTTTTCTTTTCCCCATGTTTTGTTGAGAATTACTATATTTGGAAGAGCAAGATTTAAAGATTTTGAATGTCTTAATTCAGACACCAATTTTTTATTATAAACTCACCTCAAGCTTCTTCTCGGGAATTTTCACACAACAATTTTTTTCTCCCTTTATTTTCTGAGAATTACTATATCTGGTGAAACATATTTCTTTTAAAGATTTTGAATGTCCAAATTCCCCTTACTAATAATCCTCAAATGTTTCTTAAGTCAAATTCTCGAAAATTAAACCTCATTTTAAGGTCAGGAGGACCCTCTCACGTGGCGGGAAATTAAAAGGCTTGTGATATCCCGAGTCAACTATTTGTATTTCGACCACACCATCTTATTTTGAAATCAACTTAGGACCTAGTCTGAATTCTTTAAAGTGGATGACTCAGTTATTAGAGCATCAATTTCATTCTCCTCTGAATTCATAGTTTTATCAAAACATCCAAATTTTCTATCGAGGCGATTAGTTTTTTTATTTAATATTGCACAATCCTGAACAACAACAAGCCCTTTCTTTTGTCTAATTACGGTGGGAGGGATGGGATAGACTAGCATTGATCATGTTAATTTCCCATTTAAATAAAAATAGTAATACAATAGTAGACAAGAGGCATTTCATTTGTTGGCAATTGCATAGGAATGGGTTAGAACAAACAAATTGACCGAAATCATATGGATAGAACCTCTTTCAAGTTCCTTTCAAATAATCTTTCTGGATTGTTACGTCCCCATTCTTGAACTTCTCCTCAAGCAAGTCTTTGAAACCGCAACACTCTTCTATGGTGTGTCCGATGAATCTGTGGTACGGGCAATATATCAGATGTCCTTTCCTATTGGCCTCGTCGGGCTTCTTTGGCTCGGGTAACCTAAACACGGGATTCTTAATCAGACTGCGAAACATCTTTTTTGTTGCTTCATTTTTAAAAGAGTATATTGCATTTGATCGAGTGTTCATGATTGGAACTTGTCTTTCATATGTCTGGTAAGGTCTCTACTGAGATGATTGCTGAATATTCTGACGAGGATGTTGGAAGGTTTGTTGTTGTTGTTCTCCAATAGAAATAAGATTATGTCCCTTAAGCATAAGATTTCTCCACCTCAAAATATAATCTACTAGAGTCTCGTTAGGCTTTTTTTTCTACCATAAGATCTCCAATAGAAATATGATGCTACACTCTGACAAATCTTTTTACAAACAGTAGTTCTAACTCGTCAAATTTCTTCACCGATCCGTTGAGCAACACAACATACCAATCGAAAGTAACTCCTGACAGGCTGCTGACGAACTGTTGACAGCGTTAATCTTCGTTATTTCTTGTATTGCCACAGTTAGCTCTAAAATGTGTTATATGTTGTCTGGGATTTCCAGTCCTTTCAAATAGCTTAAAGTTCAGTGACACAAAACCCTTGGGGTAGGGTACGGGATCAAACTCCTCCGGGTAAGGTCTACCCTTTAAAGTCAATGCACTGCCCTTAGGCTGGGTTAAGGCCTCTCGAACTTGTTCAACCATTTTTTTTAAATTCATTTTCTGGTATGACGCTTTGGACATAGTATTTCCTTGGTTGTTTATCAGAGGTGAACACTTTTCTTTCATCTACAACATGAATAGTTTCTGGTTAGTTCATTTCTGGAAGTGTCATCTGTGGTGATTGTGACTGTCTTTGCATTGTAATCATGGCGGTCGTTAATTCTTCGATTTTCTTTTCAAGACGATTGATCTGTTCATTCCTTTGTTGGGTGGCCCCTTGCCTCTCATCTGCGGCGTTCTCCTCAGTAGAGGATAGAGCGTCGCATGTAGATAACTGGGCCCGGGTTTCGATGACATTGATTTCTTTTAATCCTTCGTCAATGCAATCTTACACATTGTGATTTTCATCATTCATATCTTTTCTTTGTTCTTCAAATAAAAGTGCAATATTGACTCGGAGACTCTCTAGCTTAGCGTCAATCGAGTTCCCTTTGATTACTTTTAGGTTAATTGGGGATTTCTGAAGAATAACATTTCTTTTGTTGATCACCATTGTGGTTATATAGAAGTTAATTGAATTAACTGAAATCATATTATGGAACCCTTTTCAGGTTCTTTCAAATACTCTTTCGGGATCATTATATTTCCACTTTTGAAATTCTTCTCAAGCCAATCCTTGAAGCTAAAGCAGTTTTCTATGGTGTGGCCGAGCAACCAGTGGTATGGGCAATACTGAGATGATCCCCCTATCGATCTCATATGGCTTTCTTGGGTTTGGTAGACTAAATCCTTGTTCCTTTAGCAATTCATGGAACATCTTCGACACAGCTTCCTCTTTAAAGGAATACATTACTTTCTATCATTATGCCAAGGATATCCACATATTCTTTTGTCGGTATGACCCTCCCTGAGACGGTTGCTGGCTAGACTGACCATATTGTTGTGTCTTTTATTCGCAGGATTGTCAAGCCTGTTTGGCTTTCAAAATTTCCTGGTAGCGCCCCCTTTCCTGTGCCTTTATCAGTTATGTAGGTTTTGAATTGCACCCAATCTCAGTTCCATAAAGTAGTGGGGCATAAGCGTAAACCAACTCTTCCTCATGTAAAATTTCTTTTCCCTTACTTGACAAAACAGTTGGCACGGTGAAAGTGTATACGATAGTAAGAGTAAAAACATTTCTCGGAGAAATCTCAACGCTCCTAACGATAGACTTTTCAACACTAGTAGGGCTCTTTTCAATAAACACCTTTGAAGGGGAGAATTACTTGGTAGACTTCAAGTTGAACCCTACAATAGGCTTCACGGTCTTATCTGTATCAAACTTCATCACTGTGACGACAACCTTTCCAAACTTGACTCCAATATCATTAAACCCTTGTCCAAACTAAATAACTGCCAGGTCAGGTAGTTCATCCATGTTGATGGCGAACTCCATTCCAGAGGCAAAAGAAAAGATCAACTTTGGCGAAGACATTGTTCCTTATCATCTAAAGAATTTCCGAAAGTCAGCGATGTTCCGTGCCTTACAATTTTGACAGAAGTACTCAAATTGATGCACTTGTCTTATAAATTGGGCATTCTTTATTATTTTATTTTTCAAATTTATTATTCACTTGTGATTAAAGCATCAAAGAGTTACAATTAGCAAATTAAATAAGCGTGAAGAGGCACAACAACTTGGTTTGATTCACAGAAAAGAAAGCTAAACCCGAAGGAGACGAAGAAATGCAAACTTTATGACACAGTACAGGACCAACTTTACAACACACAACGCCCAGGAGAAAATAGTCCACCAACACACCTATTGGGGGTCCGACCCCACATGAAAATTTAAATAGTCCTTAATGGCCTCCTGAACCCCTCTGTTCAAAGATGGATGAACAGATAGTTCTGAAGTCCAAGGAGTTGGTTGTACCTTCCTAAGGCAGAAATGGGTAAAGTATGCCAACAGAAGAAGGGTAACTTGTTCCAAGAGGGACATGGACACATTACCGATGTGTGAAGATAATCTTTCTTTATTTGAATGGAGAGAAAAGCTTGTCCCCAGTGGAGTCGCCTGAAGTTGTCGGTGTTATTTTTGGTTGGAGGGGAGTTGCCCGTAAGAAGCTGTCGGTCAATGGAATCGAAATCTCGTCACCCGCTTGGGAAGGACGTTGAAGTTTAGAAAAGTGTGAAATCAAACTGACCCCATATTTTTCATAGTTTAAATGAAAGAGCAGTATACCTCAAACCTTGTATCTATCCCAAAGGATTAACACAAGACTTGAGGATGAGGCTTGAACAAATAAACTAAGGAATATATGACATCCTTTTTGTCTGTGAAACCTTTATATTTGATGAAAAGTTCCCCTATTTAATATAAAAAATTAAATGAGGTTTATATTAAATTGGGTTCAGACATGCTTCCTACAACGGCGAGCCCCTATATTTAATTACATCTTAAATGACCAAAGTCAGCTAAGAAGACACTCGATAGAAATCAGGAAATATTATCTTCAAGGAGATTCAAATGGTAGGACCTTTCTATAAAATCGGACATAGAGGTGTGAAAGGTGATTGGTTCAAATTTGGAACATTTTATTGTAGAATTCAAAGGAGGAAGAACTAGGGGATGTCATGGATCCAGAGGAGAACCTCGGTGACTTCCCAAGCTATCCTAATGTTTGGCTTCAATTTTGAGGAGAAATATTTAGGTGTTTTATCCTGCAAATTTGATTAGTTAGGGCTTACCTTCTTGTAAAATTATCAAACGAATAGCCTGAAAAATATGAGGATTTAGGTTATGACAAACAACAACCTCGGAATATTATGACGATTTAGGACTTCTATTGTATAACAGAGCTATACAAAAGCCTAAAGGCAAGGTGACGATTTATGCTGCATAACAAGCAACCTCGAAGTCCTGTGGCTTTTTTGTTTAAGTCTAAGGAAGGAAGATTGGTTTAGTTGGGGAAGACAGGTTTTGTTGTTGAAGATGGTCGTGTTGCCCACCATGCTAGCTCCAAGCTCCTTGGCACGACGAGTTTGATTTATCTAATGTGTCAAGATATAATGTCAAATCAGGTGGCCTTATGGTTTAAATTCTTTAAATTTTATGAGGGCATATTAAAGTTGATTATAGCGACACTTGTTAGGATCTTACAGTTCCTTTATTCCGGCACCACTATTTTGTATTGGATTAACTTAGTCCAAATGAACTTACTTAACTTAACATAATGAGTTCCATAATTTCCCTTAAACTGTGGGAAGCCTCGTTAGCAACTGTAGGTTACCTCCTCCGAGGGATTCCCGATCATCCGATAGAGATGTCTTAATTTAGTTGCAATTGTAGTTTTGTGTGATGTTTGTGATTAAGCTATG
>NEWO01000279.1:1254820-1266859 GCA_003013225.1 Phalaenopsis aphrodite | reverse complement strand
AAGAACTGTTAGAAAAATTTGAAAGCAAAAAAAGAGAAAGATCAGTTTAACGAAATGGCTTGTAAATTAAAAAATGTTTGAAATGAAAATGAACATCATCTATGAACTTTAAGAGATTATAAAAATCCTAAAGCAGAAGAAATACATTTGAGTATCCAAAATCTCGTTGTAGCTTCCAATTACTTTGAACTTAAACCTGTTATTATCCAAGTGGTACAGAACAATCAGTTTAGAGGAACACCTACTGAAGATCATAATTTACACCTTGCTAGTTTTTTAGAATTGTGTGCTACATTTCAATATGATGGAGTGTCACTGACGTCATCAGGCTTAAAATTTTTCTTTTTCAATAAGGGATAAAGCTAAGATTTTGTTTATCTCATTAGCAGCTGGATCATGGGTAGATTTATCACAAAAATTCTTATATAAATATTTCTCACCTTCAAAAACTGCTAAGCTTAGAAATGATATCACATTTTTTTGTCAGATTGGAGAGGAATCAATTTATGAAGCCTGGGAAAGATTTATAGATCTCCTTAGAAAGTGTCCACACCATGTGTTGTCAGATTGTTTAAAAATTCAAACTTTTTATAATGGGTTGGTTGGATCTCTTAGATAAATAATTGACACTACTGCTGGTGAATCATTAATGTCAAAACCATTCAATGAAGCATATTCATTAATTGAAGAGATGGCTACTAATATTTTTCATTTGCCTCTGAAAGGGTAAATCCAAAAAGAGTAGCTAGTATACATGATTCTAATGCTATATTTATTTTAGCTGCCCAAATAGCTGCTATATCAAAGAAGATAGAGCAATATGGAATGAATTATTCTCAGACAGCATCTGTGCTTGAGAAATTTCTTTGGGACAAATGATAGAATATCAATCTTCTTGTGGGACTTTAAATATAAAAAAACAATCATTCTAATAATTGATACGCCTAAAATAAATACTATTTTTAGACACATTTTTATACCTATTTTTCAGACATTACACTTTAATGGAAGGTATTTGTGTGTTTTTTATTTAGGTGCAAGTAAAAATTTGAAAAATGCTAAAAAGAGTGAAAAAGGATCAAATTTGGAGCAAAAAGGTAAAAATTGTGCAAAAGTGTTTTGGCGCTTAAGCGCCGGTGAAACAAAGAACGTAGTGCATAAGAGCCAGAGGTCCGGCGCTTAAGCGCTAGAGGCCGTTATGTGACAGTTTTTATCTTTTGTTTTGAATAACTTTTGGATTTAATCGAGACTTCTTGTTGGTTTGATAATAATTTCTACTTTTAAACTAAAGTGTGGTTTTGTTTTCTCCATGGATTCTGAGTAGTTTTTTTATCTTTCTTTTTAAAATGATAAGTAATTAAAGTTTGGATGGAAGTTGTGGAGAGTATTGATCTTTAATGTTGTAAGAAGTTGTGATGATTTAAATCTATGTACTTCATTTAGTTCTTGATTTGACCTATCCATATATTAAAATTTGTTGTGGGAACATGTAAGAATTGGGTTGGTATTGTCTCATTCAACAATTGGAAAAAATCACATGAGGTTGTACGAATAATAACGTAATTCATATGATTTAGTACAAATAAATAAGGAAATAATCTTTGAAGAGTGTAGAGTAAGAGGACTTTAATGTGACACGTTAAAACCCCCAACTTGGTTTATTGTTTTTGGTTTTGCTACAAGTTGTTAGCCCCTAGGTGGAGGGGATCAAGGGAACTTTAGAGTGAGAGCTGGTATCTTCCCTGCCTATCCAGTCTTCAGAACCATTCAAACTTTAAATTAGCCAATGTTCTTTATAGCATCTCTAGTAAGGGTAAATAATATTATTGCTCATATTTGGCATAACATTATTTGCATACTTCCACAACAGAATTCTATACTTAATATTGATTCATGATAAGGAGAAAGTTATTTTCATATCAAGTGCTTTTATTTTACATAAACTCAAGTTATCTTTAGAAGTTTTACTGTTTGTCAAAATATCAAAAATACCAAAAAGAATTGAATTTTACTTATTGAGAAAATATCTACAGTTTAAGTAATTGTCTTTTTAAAGATAAAAAGTTTGTGCATATTGCATATTTCTCTGTGGGTTCAATATTCATGTCTTAATCAAAAAGTCCTATATTACTTGAAAATGATACATATACTTCCATAGTATCCTTCTTTATATAAATTAAAAGTTTAAATTTATATTTTCTCCAAGATCAAATTTTTGGTTCTGTTGTAAAGTAAGATATCATAGGTGAAAAAGATCATTAAAGTCATTATTATAATGTTGCATCTAGACAATTGGGATCAAGTTTTTGGCGCCATTGTCGAGGAAGATTTCAAAAAGTAAAATAAAAAATTCTATTTTTAGAAAGTATTATTTAAACTTTTAAAAAGTTATTTTAGGAATATTTTATTATAGTATTTTATTTTATGTTAGTGTATGCGTAGTTCAGGTTCTGAAGGATTAGTGCCCTATGGTTTTGAATTAGAGATAACTGTTAAAAAAATCAGAAAAAACATAAAAAATTAAAAATTTTGAATAATCTAAAAAAATTACAGAAATGATAAACCAAAATGATCAAAATGTTGAAAATCATCAAGAATTTAAACCTTTATGAGATTATGTCAACCCAACGGTAAATGAACTTCATTGCAGTATTCAAAAACCTACTATAGTGGATAATTCATTTGAACTTAACCTGCTATTATCCAAATGGTATCAAATAATAGTTTGGGGATCACCAACTGAAGATCCTAATTTACATCTTGCCAATTTTTTAGAATTATGAACTACATTTAAATACGATGATGTATCAGATGATGTTATAAAACTTAGGTTATTTCTTTTCTCACTGAGGGACAAAGCTAAGATTTGTTTAAATTCATTAGCACCTAGATTTATCAGAACTTGGGGTGATTTAGCACAAAAAATTCTTTGCTAAATATATTCCACCATAAAAAACTGTGATGCTTAAAAATGATATTACATCTTTTAATCAGTTTGAAGGGGAATCTATTTATGAAGCATGAGAACAATTTAAGGAACTCTTAAGAAAGTGTTCACACCATGCTATACCAGATTGGTTAATAATTTAAATTTTTATAATGGATTAGTTGGATCTCTTAGATCTATCATCGATGTCGCTGCTGGTGGTTCGTTGATGTCAAAACCATTTCATGACGCTTATGCTTTAATTGAAGAAATGACTACCAATAATTTTCAATGGCTTTCTGAGAGGGTGAATCATAAGAAAGTAGCAAATATTCATGAATCTGATATATTTACTATGTTAGCAAATCAAGTTGCTGCAATTTCAAGGAAGTTAGACCAATTTGTAATGAATTTTTCTTAACTAATCTCCATGATTAAAGAGAATTCATTCGGCCAAATGATAGATTGTCAAGCATCATTAGAAACTTTAATTATCATAAATAACAAGTATAATAACCCATATTCAAATTATTATAACCCAGGTTGGAAGAACCATCCCAACTTTAATTAGAATAATACTAAAAGTGGTATAAATCAGCAATGGGGGAACAATCAAGGAAACCCATTGGGAAACTGGAACAAGCAAGAGAATAATAATAACTATAGATATACTTATCCTCAGGGTTTCAATAGTAATACAAAATTTAAGGAAAAGAAGTTATCTGTAGAAGAAGTGGTGTTACAAATGGGAAATCTTTTACAAATTCAAGGAGCATTAATTAGAAATATTGAGAATCAACATGGACAAATCGCAAATTCGTTAAGTAGTAGATCTCAAGGAACACTTCCTAATAATACTAAAACCAATTTGAAAGACCAGAATTAAGAGCAAGTAAAAGTTGTTCAACTTAGAAGTGGAAGAGAGTTGGAATAGGGTAGGGTCCAAAATGAAACTGAAGTAGAGAGAGAAGAAATTGAAGAGTTAAAAGAGGACGCTCTGAAAGATTCTGAAAGACCTATTCCTCCACTTAAATTTAACTTAGAAAAACTACCACCTCCATTTCCTCATAGACTTCATCAACAGATGTTGGATAAGCAATTTTCAAAATTTCCAAAAAATTTTAAGAAGCTAATAATTAATATTCCATTTGTTGAAGCCTTAAACAAATGCCAAGTTATGTAAGGTTAATGAAGGATATTCTCAGTAGAAAAAAGAAGTTTAAAGATAATGAGACTGTTGCACTTAGTGAGGAGCAGTGGAATTATTCAGAAGAAGCTTTCTGAAAAGCTTAAAAATCCTGGTAGCTTTACAATTCCATGAGCAATAGAAGACAGATTTTATGGGAAAGCTTTATGCGATTTAGGTGCAAGCATTAACCTTATGTCATTATCAATATTCAAGAGATTACGATTAGGAGAAATAACCTCTACTACTGTAAATTTGCAATAAGTAAATGGTTTAATAACTTTTCCTAAAGGAGTTATAAAATATGTCCCAGCGAAAGTGGATCAATTTATCTTTCCTATTGATGTCATTGTGCTGGATATGGAGAAAGTTAAAGAAATACCTATCATTTTGGGGAGCCTTTCCTAGCCAAAGAAAGAGCAATAATTGATGCACAGAAAGGGGAATTAACTATGCACATCGATGATCAAATTATTACTTTTAATATTTCAAGATCAATGAAATAACCTGCAAAAGGTAAACATGATGAATGCTATAGAATAGATGTCATAATATATCTGAGCGAATATCATTTCAAAACTAATTATGATGAAAAATCTGAAGTAAAAGCTTTAGAACACGAGCAAGAAGAGGAATTAGAGCAATGTGAAGATCTTTTAAGGAAGATTCAAATTATGCTCAAGAAAGTTTTGAAATTTTAAACACATTTGAAAAGCATAAATCATTTTGTCCATCAATAGAAAAACCTTCAGAATTTGAGTTGAAATTGCTCCCTCATCATTTAAAATATGGCTTTTTAGGAGATTCCTCCACTTTACCAGTTATAGTTTCCTCAAGATTAACCTTGCAAGAAGTAGAAAGCTTGATGAAAAATTTGAAAAATTTTAAGAAAGCCTTTGGATGGATAATAATTAATGTTAAAGGAATCAGACCTTAAAATTGTATACATAGAATTCTTATGGAAGATAATTGCCAACCCAGGGCTGATCCTCAAAAGAGATTAAATTCTGTAATGAAAGAAGTTGTTAAGAAAGAAATTTTAATGTGTTTAGATGCTTTAATTATCTACCCTATTTCAGATAGTGCATGGCTTAGTCCAATTCATTATGTTTTTAAGAAATGAGGAGTAACTGTGACTACGAATGAACATAATGAGCTAATACCTAATAGACAAATCGTAGGGTGACGAATATGTATTGATTATAGAAAAATAAGTCTTGCCACTAGGAAAGATCATTTTCCACTACCCTTTCTAGATAAAATGTTGGGTAGACTAGCTGGGCATAAATACTTTTGTTTTCTAGATGGATATACATGTATTGACCAAATAAAATAAACTCTCAAGGATCAAGAGAAAACAACTTTTACCAGTCCTTATGGTACATTTGCTTTTAGAAAAAATTCATTTGGTTTATGTAATGCCTCTGTTACATTTTAAAGATGTATGATGATATTTTTTATGATTTAATTGAAAAAGAGATTGAAGTATTTATGGATGATTTTTTAATGTTTGGAACTTCATTTGACTCACTTTTAGAACATCTACCGAATGTTCTTAAGCACTGTGTAGAAACAAATTTAGTCTTTAATTGGGGAAAATGTCAATTTATGGTAGCAGGAGGAGTTGTATTAGGACATAAAATATCAGAAAATGGTATGGAAGTAGATCCTACTAAAAATCAAATGGTCGTTAATTTACCTTATCCAACAAATGTAAGGGAAATTAGTAGCTTTTTAAAACATGTTGTATTCTACAGATGAAATATTAATGTTTTTTCAAATATTGATAAGCTGTTATACCATTTACTGGAGAAAGATCTAATTTTTAATTTTGATGAAAAGAGCCTAAAGGCTTTTGACTTCATAAAAGAAAAATTAGTCACTCCACCAATTATAGTTTCACCAGATTGGAGAAAACTTTTGAACTGATGTGTGATGCTAGTGATTATGCAATTGGAGCTATTTTAGGACAAAGATATGATAAAATGTGTAAAAGCTATTGTTTTTCCTTGATGTGATGCTCAAAGTGTTGCCAAATTTTTGAAAATAAATATATTTTATAGATTTGGGATGCCGAGAATTATCATAACTCATGGGGAAAGTCATTTCAGAAATGCCATAATGGAGAAATTATTAAAGAAATATCATATAAACCATAGAACTGTTACTGCTTATTATCATTAGACAAGTGGTTTGGTTGAATTATCCAATAAAAAAATTAAAAGAATTATGGAAAAATCTGTGAATCCAACAAAAATGGATTGGTCAATCAAACTTGATTATACTTTGTGGGCGTATAGGAGTGCATACAGAACTCCTATAGGAATGTCCCAACGTAGGCTAATATTTGGAAAAACTTATCATTTACCTGTTAATCTTGAGCGTAAAGCATAGTAGGTGATTAAAGAGCTCAATTATAATTTAAAATATGCTAGTGAGAAAATATTATTGCAACTAAATGAGTTTGAAGAGATAAAGATTGAATCTTATGAGAGTGCTAAAATTTACAAAGAAAAGATGAAGATGTGGCATGATTGAAGGATTCTTACTAAAAATTTTCAGTCAGGGCAACAAGTTTTGATATATAATGCAAGGCTAAGATTATTTTCAAGCAAACTTAAGATTGTAATAAAAGTTTATCCTTACGGAGCTGTGGATATTAAAGATCGTAAAACTGAAAAAGTGTTTAAAGTGAATAGTCATAGACTAAAACCTTATTTAGTAGGGGATCAACATAAATTTAACAATAAAATAAAGTTGGGTCAACCAGAATAAGAACTGGTAATGTTGGGTTGACAATGTTAAACTAATCGCTTTGTGGGAGGTAACCCATAGTTATCAATGTGTTTTGTTCTGAATGTTGTTTGTGTGTGATTAAGGGAAGTTTAGGGTAGTATTTTTGAGACTATTATATGTTAGTAATGATTTTAAGACTTGATTTAGTTATCTAGACATGTTAAAATGAGAATTTGGACATTAAGTTCACTGGTGTAAAATTAAGCACTGACGCTCAAGCGCCACGCTTAAGCGCGAAAGTTAAAAACCATGTGCAAAATTCAGATTTTAGAAGGTTTAATGACCAATTGGTTGATTAAAATGTGCCAAGGCAGTTTTAGGACGTGTCTAGGAGTATTTAGAGGGATTTAGGCCTATAAACAGAAAGGTTTAGTGAAGGAAATTTTCCCCAGATCATTTTCAACCCTAAAGTCTAAGAGAGAGAGAGAGAGATTTTGAGAAGATGTCTTCATGGGAGATGGATTTGAACAAGAAGGAAGAGACCATGAGGAATAAATTCATTAGTAAGAGTGCACAAGAGATGTATAACGGTTTCTTAGCCATTAGTATTGAAGGAATATAAGAAAAGATCAACAAAATTTAGACTGTCATTGCTTTACTGGAGGCAAAGGCAATTTAGATTCATGCCCATTTAAAGCATTTTGGATGGCAATTGAAAATGCAATTTAGTCATACTAGTTATAGAGAAAGTGGATAAGCAGATGTATTGTAAATAGAAATGGATAGAAGAAGATAGTATCAAAACACGTCACGAACGTCCGTTTTATCAACTTTATATTTTGAATGCCCCAGAGAGAGACTAATGAAAGACCAAAATTTGTCCCAACGAAAGGAAGAATGGAATTAAGTTATGTGTTCTAGTTTGTTTGCTAGGAGTAATTGTTTAATTGTTATGTGTTAAGATTTTAATACTATTTTTTGGAGTTTATGTTACTTAGTTTAGTGTTTGTATTTATGAGATTTTCTCATCCGAGACTATTTGGAGTGAGAACTACGTGTTATATGTATTTTACTTTTTGTTGAAAGAATGCATATGTCTTTTTTTTGCGAAAATTTGTGTTAGTTTTAGCCTTGAATCGAAATAGTTATTTTGGAGAATTTTTAGAAAAAGGAGAGTTAAGGAAGAGGAAAATAGTCATTCAAGTGTTATGAGACCATTTAGGGGTGGTATACTTAGGCTTATAGTGCATTTTACTTAAGTTCAAAAATATAAAAAATCATGCACTGGCGCCTAAGCGCTAAATTCTCGTGCTTAAGTGTGATGTAACCTGAGAGGCAGGCGTCTAAGCGCCATCAATCCGCGCTTAAGCACCGGTTCATGAAAACCAGTTTGTGAATTGTTAAAAGTGAAAAATAACCCCAAAAATCGCCATTTTACTCTCTCCATCACCTTCAACCTCTCGAGTTCGTAATTTGGAAGTCTAGGGCAAGCCATTTCATGGAGATTTCTTTGTGGAATTGAGCAAAATTTGCTAGATTCAGATTTCTTGATGTAAGAGCTTCACTTATATGTAAAAATTTTGGATTTTTACCATGTATTTTGAGTACATTTGGAATATTTCAAAAATCACTATTCATGGTGAGAAGTTAGAAAAAATATATGGGAATTGCATAGAACGTGTAGTTTATACTTATAGGAGTTGAGTGTAGTGGATTAGATTTGATTTTTGAAGTTATTATGGGATTTTAAGAAATTTATAGAATGACACCAAGAATTAAGAGGAGCAAAGGAAAAAGCCACTTTGATTCAAGCAAATTGGTGAGTTCTAAAGCTCAAGATAGGTATAGTGATGCTCTGCAATCACAAAAAACTTATCCAAGACCGATGTTTCAAGAGTCTAGGTGGATCCATAAGAGATTTGATCATTCACCGTCAATGGGAACGATTCTACAATTTTTCTATTGTGGCTTTTATTTCTATAGTTAGGGAGTTTTATGCTAACCTACCTAAATCTGAAGACGATCCGGTCACGGTTAGAGGAAAATTGGTGCCCTTTTCAATGGAGGTAATCAATATTGTTTATCAATGACCACCTCAAACTTTGTGTTCTTCTATGAACTATAGTACTACTGAGATGGAGCTAGATGAGATTATTTCCTATTTGACTGTTGGAAGAGGGCTCTAGAAAATTACAAATGAAAGAAGAGTCAATTTTTCCACCTCAAAGTTGAGTGCACCTTCGAAGGCATGACACTATTTTATTTCAACCCGTCTATTACCTACAAATCAATTCAGTGAAGTTACTAAAGAGAGAGAGAGAAACATTGAACTATTCTATTCAAGAAGGCAAGCTCTTCAATGTTGGAGCTTTGATTTATCATACAATCATAAGTTTTGCCACTGACATTACAATTGCTGGCTTGGGATTTGCTTTCGTGATCTTTTCTTAATATGAGCAGGCTGGAGTGAAATATGATAGTTGGGAGGAGATACTGCTGCCTTTAAATCCAATCACAAGTGTTAAAGTGAATTGATATTCAGAGCATTCTATTTTGGGATGGAGAGGATGATTTTCAAGGAGTTTTGGAAAGACAACGTCTACTACTTCTACCTTTACTGCATCTACATCTAGACCATCTACATCACGAGCTTTTACGTCTAGAGGTGAGTCTAAAAAAACTCAAACTCAACAATTGCAAATTTTGATAGATAATATCAACTATACCAGATATAAGGTAAGAAATTTAGATTGCTTTGCAAATCATATTGATGGGTATAATAGAAGAAAAAGTGATTATGAAGAGAAATTTCATTCATCTTTGGAAAATCTCATTAGGGGTAACCAAAGAGTGCAATTTCCTTTATATCCTAGATACCCTGATTATGAGTCTACAAATGTTTGGAACAGTAGTGATTCTGAGGATGATGAGGAGGAGGACTGAGTTTTTTTATTTTGATGTTTGTAATATGTGTTGTTTGACTATGTAGTTTGGACTTACTACATTTGCATTTGTGTATTTTTTTAAACTCTATGATGTGTGAGACTTTTATTTTGTTTAATTGGGTTGTGATATTGTGTTTTGTTAGTATATTGTTTTAATTTCTAGGGTACTATTTATTGCTATGTGTTGATTATTGTGTTATTTAGTTAAGGATTGAACTTGATTCAATGTCTTGTGAAAATTTAAAAATTTTGCTAACTTTCGTTTTAAATTTTAAAACATATAAAATTGCTACCCTATATTTTTCTTTAATCTTATTAGTATGTTTATTTTTATGTTGTGATAAAATAATCAAAGTTAGTGAGATAATTTGTTTTTTTCTATACCCACTACTTAAAACTCTACTGAATCTCTATATGTTGAATTGAAATGAAAATGATAGAAAATTAATCAAAAATTAATTTTACTCTTCTTTTTAGTTTTATGCTTGTATAATTAGGGTATTCAAATTCTTGTAAGCATGTTTTTTCAATTTTCATTGCTTCTGAAATGTTTAATCTTGTTAAAAATTTATGTTTGGGGGTGGGACATGAATTTTCATTTCTTCTCAAATGAGTTACAAGTGAATTTGATTTAAAAAAAAAAAAGATTATATATATGAAGTTATATTAGGGAAGTAAAAATTGATTTTAAAAATGAGTAAGAAAATTTATTTAAAATTCTGAGTAATGAAGAAAAACTTTATGTTAAAAATTTTTAGTGTAGAAAATGTTAAATATAGTGTAACTATCTATCGGCGCTATTCCGGGGGCATGTGGGGAGTTGCCCGTAAGAAGTTGTCGGTCGCTGGAATTGAAATCCCGTTGGCCGCTTCAGAAGGACGTTGAAGTATGAAATCAAACTGACCCCATATTTTCGTAGTTTAAAATGAAAGAGCACTGTATCTCAAATCCTATATCTATCCCGAAGGATAAACATAAGACTTGAGGATGAGGCTCGATTAAGGAAACTAAGGAAAGTATGACGTCCGTTTGGCCTACGAAAACTTTGTATTTGCCAACAAGGTCTCCTATTTAATACAAAGGATTAAATAGGGTTTATATTAAGGTGGGTTCGGACATGCTTCCTATAAGGGCAAGCTTCTATAGTTAATTACATCTTAAATGACCAAAGTCACTTAAGAAGACTCTCGATAAAAATCAGGAAAAATTATCTTCAAGGAATTTTAAAGGGGATTGGTTTAAATTCAGAATATTTTATTGTAGAATCTAAAGAAGGAAGAACTATGGGATGTCATGGATCCTAAAGGAGAACCTCGGTGAATTCCCAAGCTATCCTAATGTTTGGTTTGAATTTATAGGAGAAAATTTTGAGTGTTTTATCCTGCCAAATTTATTATTTAGGGCTTATATTTGTGTGAAACAATCACACAAATAGCCTGGAAGATGCGAGGATTTAGGTCGTGACAAACGAGAACTCAGAATCCTAAGACAAGTTAGGGCTTATATTGTATAGCAGGGCTATGCAAAGGCCTAAAGATGTTGTGAAGATTTACGATGCATACGCAAGCAACCTCGAAGTCCTATGAATTTGTTATTTAAATCTAAGGAAGGAAGATGGGTTTACTTGGGGAAGACAAATTTTGCTGTTGAAGATGGCCGTGCTGCTCACCATGCTAGCTCTAAGTTCCTCACCGCGACGAGTTTGAGTTTTGTAGTGTGTCGAGTTTAATGTCAAATCTGGTGGCCCTACGGTTGAAGTTCCTTAATTTTTATGAGGGCATATTAAAGTTGATTAGAGCGACACTGGTTAGAATCCTACGATTCCCTCGTTCCGGAATCACTATTTTCTATTGGATTTACTTAGTCCAATTGAACTTAATAAACCCAACTTAATGAATTCCATAATTTCATTTAAATTGTTGGAAGTCTCGTTAGCAATCGTGCGTTACCTCCTCTGAGGGATTCCCGATCATCCGATAGAGACATTTTAATTTAGTTCCAACAAAAGTTTTGTGTGATGTTTATGATTAAATTTTGAGTTGTTTTATATTTTGAATGTTTTGGCGGTGGATTTTATCTTGGTTGATTATAGTTTTGGTTTTGGGCTTTTCTTTTTTTTAACATGCAAGTTTATGTTGTTTTCATACATGTAGGTAAATGCAAGTATAAAAAGAAACAATGTAACCATAAAGCATGTAAGGAAAAGGCACAAGAAAGATAGTACTATAAACTGTAAAAGCGTACCT
>NEWO01000279.1:1219961-1230345 GCA_003013225.1 Phalaenopsis aphrodite | reverse complement strand
TAAGGTCCAGCAGTCCTAAGGGTGACTTGTCTTGAGTTTCCCCCATAGTGACCCCACCTACTAAGTATTTAGAGGTTGAGACCAACATGTGGAACTTCAAGTTGACTAGGGAAGAGTATATAATTTCTATTGCTGAGGGTGCCTTTTCTAGTTTTTTAAGAATGGTCAATAGAAAAATCTTATGGCTAGACCTTAGGCTACTAAAGAAGAAAAAACTAAACCTCAACCAAAAATGAGGTCAACACTATCTTTAGTAAGAACAATTTTAATTTAGAAAAATTTTGAAATTTATACTTTTATTTTTAATACTTAAAACTCTATTTTTAAAAATAATTTTTAAAACTATTATTATATTTTGAAGTAGAAGATTTGTGTCAAGACTTTGATTTGGAAAAGGTGAAGTGGAATTCAAAACCATTAAAGCCTTATCAAGATATATTAATCCTTGCCTAAAAAGAAAAATAAAAAGTAAAAGCAATAGAAAAAAAATGACAAAGAAAAGAAAAGAAAAAAAAAAGTACAGGAGGAGAAGCTTGAAGATTAGTGCTTAATCAAAAATTGGTTCTATATTTAAACTTTTAAAAGTATATGACTTGAGAAACACTTAAGCTTAGAGATATAATATAGTAAGTAAAATTATTCTTAATAAAATTTTTTTAATTGAAGACAATAAAAGTACTAAATTCTAAATTTGAAAAAAATCAATAATATTTCTGAGTTAGATAGAAAGTCATATTTTCTTATTTCTTAACATTAAAAATTTCTAATCTTTAAGTTGGTCACATTTACTAAATATTGTTTTCTAAATTAAACTAGTATATTTCTAAATCTAATTTATAGTAACTTCTAAAGAAACACATATTCATATCGTACTTATTTAGTTTTTAAAGATTGAAGTGTCACTTGAGGACATTTAACATTTTAAGTTTGGGAGATTTTGATACACCTAAAATATATAGCATTTTTAGACACATTTTTATACTTATTTTTGAGATATTGTGCTTTAATGGAAGGTATTTGTGTGTTTTTATTTCAGGTACAAGTAAAAAGGAGAAAAATCCTAAAAGGAGTGAAAAAGGATAAAATTTGGAGCAAAAATGTGAAAATTGTGCTAAAGTGTTTTGGCGCATAAGCGTTAGATTCAACGCTTATGAGTCGGTGGAATAGAGAAGGCCCTGCCTAAGCGCCAGAGGCTCCACGCTTAAGCGCTAGAGGGAGTTATGTGATGATTTACTTCAATTTACCAAATTTTGAAGGGACATTTGAGGCACTTATTGGCTAAAGAGGGTCGTTATGACTATTGGAAATAAAAAAATTATTAAAAGACTTATGAATGGAGGCATCCTTTGGAGAATACATCGAATTGGGACAAATTTTGAAGAGTTATCAAGGCACCTCTTGGAGATTTCTAAAAGAAGGAAGTTGAGAATTTTTAAAGTTTGCTTGAAAGTTCTGAAAAGTATTGTAAAGAAGAGAGTTTTGGAGAGATTTTCAGGCACCACAAATTTACTTTATTTATTTTTGTTTTAGTTTTATTGTGAGACTCAAAAGAGTTGTAAAAGAGACGAGATTCAAAGGAACTTCAAGAGTGTTGTGGAGGATTTAGGATAAGTTTTTATCTTTTATTTTGAACTAATTTTTGTTTTAATCGAGATTTTTTGTTAGTTTGACAATGATTTCTACTTTTAAACTAAAGTGTGGTTTTGTTTTTTTCATATATTTTGAGTAGTTTTCTTTATCTTTCTCCTGAAAATGAGAAGTAATTAAAGTTTGGATGGAAGTTGTAGAGAGTATTGATCTTTAATTTTGGAAAAAGTTGTGATGATTTAAATTCATGTACTTCATTTACTTCTTGATTTGGTCTATCGAGATGTTAAAATTTGTTGTGAAAACATGTAAAAACTATGCTGGTATTGTCGCAGTCAACAATTGGAAAGAATCACATGAGGTTGTATGAATGAGAATGTAATTCATATGATTTAATGCAAATTTATAGGGAAATATACTTTGAAGGGTTTAGAGTTAGAGGACTTTAATGTGACAGGATAAAGCCCCCAACTTGGTTTATTGTTTAAGGTTCTAATACGAGATGTTAGCCCTCAGGTGGAGGGAATCGAGGGAACTCTAGAGTGAGAGCTGGTATCTTCCCTACCTAGCCGGTCTTCCGAACTATTCAAACTTTAAATTAGTGAATGTTCTTTATAGTATCTCTAGTATGGGTATAGAATATTGTTGCTCCTATTTGACACAACACAATTTGCATACTTCCACTATAGAATTCATATACTTATTACTAATTCTTGGTAAGGAGAAAGAAATTTTCATATCAAGTGTTTTTCTTTTACATAAACTCAAGTTATCTTTAGATGTTTTACTGTTTGTTAAAGTATCAAAAATACCAAAAAGAACTGAATTTTACTTGTTGATAAAATATTTATAGTTTAAGTAATTGTCTTTTTAAAAATAGGAAGATTGTGCATATTGCATATTTCCCTGTGATTCGATATTCAAGTCTTAATCAAAAAGTCCTACGTTACTTGATAACGATATGTAACTTGCATAGTATCCCAATATATATAAATTAAAAAGTTAAATTCTTATTTTCTCCAAGATCAAGTTTTTGGTTCTATTGTAAAGTAAGATATCATAAGTGAAAAAGATCATCAAAGTCATTGTTATACGTTTGCATCTCAACAGTCGGGCTCATTTTTTTGGCATTATTGCTGGGAAAGATTTCAAAAAGAAATTGAAAGCAAAATTTCTATTTTTAGAAAGTCTTATTTAAACTTTTAAAATTTTATTTTAGGAACATCTTATTATAGTATTTTATTTTATGCTAGTATATGCGTAGTTTAGGTTCTGAAGGACTTGTGCCTTACGATTCTGAATTAGAGAGAAATATTAAAAAAATCAAAAAAACCTAAAAATAAATAAAAATTGAAAAATCTAAAACAATTACTTAAATGGCAAACCAAAATGATCAAAATGTTGAAATTAATCAAGAATTTAGACCTTTGTGAGATTATGTCAACCGTACGGTAGATGAACTTGATTGTAGTATTCAAAAACCTATTGTAGTGGCTAATTCATTTGACCTTAAACCCACTATTATCCAAATGGTATCAAATAATCAGTTCCGGGGATCACCAACTGAAGATCCAAATTTACATCTTGCCAATTTTATAGAATTGTGCGCTATATTTAAATACGATGGTGTATCAGATGATGCCATAAGATTTAGGTTATTTCCTTTCTCACTAAGGGATAAAGCAAAGATGTGGTTGAATTTGTTAGCTACTTAATTTATCAGAATTTGGAATGATTTAACACAAAAATTCCTTGCTAAATATTTTCCACCATAAAAAATTGCGAAGCTCATAAATGATATAACAGCTTTTAATCAGTTTGAAGGGGAATCTATTTATGAAGCGTGTGAATGAATTAAAGAACTCTTAAAAAAGTGTCCACACCATGCTATACCAGATTTGTTAATAATTTTAACTTTTAACAATGTATTAGCTGGATCTCTTATATGTTTTATCGATGCCATTGTTGGTGGTTTGTTGATGTCAAAACAATTTCATGACACTTATGATTTAATTAAAGAAACGACTACCAATAATTTTCAATGGCCTTCTGAGAGGTTGAATCTTAAGAAGGTAGCCAATATTCATAAACCTGATTCATTTACTATGTTAGCAAATCGGGTTTGCTAAAATTTTAAGGAAGTTAGACCAATTTAGAATGAATTTTTCTCTACCAATCTCCATGATTGAAGATAATTCATTCAACCAAATGATAGAATCTCAAGCATCATTAGAAATTTTGAATGACATAAATAACAAGCAGAATAACCCATATTCAAATTATTATAACATCCCAACTTTAATTGGAATAATACTACAGGTGGTAATAATCAATAATGGGGGAACAATCAAGGAAACCCAATAAGAAACTGGAGCAACCAAGGGAATAATAATTACTATAGATCTACTTATCCTCAAGGTCTCAATAGTAAACATAATTTAAGGAAAAGATGTTATCTATAGAAGAAGTGGTGTTGCAAATGCAAAATCAGTTACAAAGCCAAGTAGTTCAATTAGAAATATTAAGAATCAACTTTGACAAATCATAAATTCATTAAGGAATAGATTCCATGGAACACTTCCTCGTAATACTGAAGAAAATATAAACGATCAGAATAAAGAGCAAGTAAAAGCCATTTAAGTTAGAAGCGAAAAAGAGTTGGATGGTAGGGTCCAAAAAGAAAATCAAGTAGAGAGAGAAGAAATTGAAGAATCAAAAGAAGACGATCTAAAAGATTCTAAAAGACCTATTTCTCCACTTAAAGTTAACTTAGAAAAACCATCACCTCCATTTCCACAGAGACTTCATGAATAAAAGTTGGATAGGAAATTTCCAAAACTTCTGGAAATTTTTAAGAAGCTAATAATTAATCTTCTATTTGTTGAAGTCTTAGAACAAATGCCAAGCTATGTAAAGTTTATGGATATTCTCAATAGAAAAAGTAAGTTTGAAGTTGATGAGACTGTTGCACTTAGTGAGAAGTGCAGTGCAAATAATCAAAAGAAGCTTCCTGAAAAGCTGAAGGATCCTGGTAGCTTTACAATTCTATGTGCGATAGGAGACAAATTTTATGGGAATGCTTTATGTGATTTAGGTGCAAGCATTAACATTATGCCATTATCAATATTCAAAAGATTAGGTAGGAGAAATAACCCCTACTACAGTAACTCTTCAGTTAGCAAATCGTTCAATAACTTATCCTAAAAGAGTTATAGAGGATGTCCTAGTGAAAGTGGATGATTTTATCTTTCTTGTTAAGTTCATTGTGCTGGATATGAAGGAAGATAAAGAGATACCTATCATTTTAGGGAGACCTTTCCTAGCCACAGGAAGAGCACTTATAGATGTGCATAAAAGGGAATTAATAAAGTGCATCACTGATCAAACTATTACTTTTAACATTCCAAGATCAATGATATATATTGCAAAAGGTAAAGATGATGAATGCTATTGAATGGATGTTATAAGATATTTGAGTGAATGTCATTTCAAAATTAATTATGCAAAAAAATTTGAAGTAAAAGATTTAGAACACGAGCAAGAAGAGAAATTAGAACTACATAAAGATCTTTTTAAGGAAGATTTGAACTATGTTCGAGAAAGTTTTGAAATTTTGGACACGTTATAAAAAGATAATTCATTTGTCCATCAATAGAATAACCTCCAGAATTTGAGTTGAAATTGCTTCCTTATCATTTAAAATATGTCTTTTTAGGAGATTCCTCTACTTTACCAATTATAATTTTCTCAAGGTTAACTATGGAAGAAGAAGAAAGGTTGATGAAAATTCCAAAAAATTATAAGAAAGCCTTTGGATGGACAATAGCTGATATTAAAGGAATCAGTCCTTCAGTTATTATGCATAGAATTCCTATGGAAGAGAATTGAAAACCTAGGGTTAATCCTCAAAAGGGATTGAATCCTGTAATGAAAGAAGTTGTTAGGAAAGAAAGTTTAAAGTGGTTAGATGTTGGAATTATCTACCCTATTTCACATAATGCATGGGTTAGTCCAATTCATTGTGTTCCTAATAAAGGAAGAGTAACTGTGACTATGAATGAACACAATGATTTAATACCTATTGAACAAGTCAGAGGGTGGCGAATATGCAGTGGTTATAGAAAATTAAATCTTGCCACTAGGAAAGATCATTTTCCACTATCATTTCTAGATCAAATGATGGATAGACTAGCTGGGCATAATTAATATTTTTTTCAAGATGCATATACCGGTTATCACTAAATACAAATAACTCATGAGGATCAAAAGAAAACAACTTCTACCAGTCCTTATGGTACATTTGCTTTTAGAATAATGCCCATTGGTTTATGTTATGTCGCTGCTACATTTCAAACATGTATGATGACAAATTTTTGTGATTTAAATAAAAAGGGTTTGAAGTATTTATGGATGATTTTTCAGTGTTTGGACTTCATTTAAGTCATGTTTAGAACATTTATCACAAGTTCTTAAGCGCTGTGAAGTAAAAAATTTAGTCCTTAATTGGGAAAAATGTCAATTTATGGTAGCAGGAGGAATTATATTATGACATAAAATATAAAAAAATTTTATGGAAGTAAATCCTGCTAAAATTCAAGTGATCGTTAATTTACCTTATCCAAAAAATGTAAGAGAAATTAGGAGTTTTTTAGGACATGCTGGATTCTATAAACGATATATTAAAGACTTTACCCAAATTGCTAAGCCTTTATGCCATTACTGGAGAAAGATGCAATTTTTTATTTTTATGAAGAGAACCTAAAAGCTTTTGCATTATTAAAAGAAAAATTAGTCACTGCACTAATTATAGTTTCACCATATAGGGAAAAACCTTTTGAACTAATGTGCGATGCTAGTGATTATGCTATTAGAGCTGTTTTAGGACAAAGTCATGATAAAATTTTTAAAGTAACTTACTATGCTAATAAAACTCTTAATGAAACTCAAATAAATTATACAACAACTAAAATAGAGTTATTAGCAATATTATATGCTTTTGATAAATTTAGATCAAATTTAATTGGAAGTTATTGCGTAGTGCATACATATCATTCTTTTATAAAGTACTTAATGAAAAAGAAGGATGCTAAACTAAGACTTATAAAATAGATTCTTCTTTTGCCGGAATTTCACTTTGAAATAGTACATAGGAAGGGAACTGAAAATCAAATTACTGATCATTTGTCCAAGCTTGAAGTATAAAAATCACTCTATTTTGAAGAAGAAATTAATAAACAATTTTCAGATGAAAATTTGTTCAATATTAGTGAGTGGTGTGTTCTGTGGTATGCCGACAATGTGAATTTTCTTGTTAGTGATATTATACCCTATAGAATGACATACCAACAGAAGAGGAAATTCATTTATGAAGCTATGACTTAATTTTGAGATGACTCATTTTTATATAAACAAGGAAATGATCTTTTTATTCGAAGATGTGTACCTTTAGAAGATACTTATGAAATTATCCAAAAATGTCATAATTCTGATTTTGGGGGATATTTTGGTGTTAATAAAACAACATACAAAATTTTAGAATCGGGATTGTATTAGCCAACTATCTTTAAAGATATTAATGCTTATATTAGAACTTTTGATAGATTTTAATGAGTAGGAAATATTTCTAGAAGAAATGAGATGCCCCTCAATAATATGCTAGAAGTTAAATTATTTGATGTTTGGGGATTAGATTTCATGGGACCATTTATACCATCTTTTGGAAATTTATATATACTGTTAGTAGTAGGCTATGTATCCAAATGGATAGAAGTTGTTGCTTTACCTCGATATGATGCTCAAAGGGTTGCCAAAATTTTGAAAATGAACTTTTTTTTGTAGATTTGAGATGTCAAGAGTTTTCATAACTAATGGGGGAATTCATTTCAGAAATTCCATAATGGAGAAATTGTTAAAGAAATATCATACAAATCATAGAATTGCTACTGCTTATTAACCTCATACAAGTGGTTTGGTTGAATTATCCAATCAAGAAATTAAAAGAATTATGGAAAAATATGTGAATCCAACTAAAATGGATTGGTAAGTCAAACTTGACTATGCTTTATGGACTTAGAGGACTGCATATAGAACGCTGATAGGAATGTCCCCATATAGGCTATTATTTGAGAAAGCTGGTCACTTATCACTTGAACTTGAGCATAAAGCACATAAGGCGATTAAAAAGTTCAATTAAAATTTAAAATATGCTGGTGAGAAAAGATAATTGCAATTAAATGAGCCTGAAGAGATAAAGAATGAATCTGATGAGAGTGCTAAGATTTACAAGTAAAAGATGAAGATGTTGCATGATCGAAGGATTCTTTCCAAAAAAATTTCATCCAGGGCAACAATTTTTGCTGTATAATGTTAGGTTAAGATTATTTCTAGGCAAAATTAAGTCCAGGTGGATGGGCCCATTTGTTGTGGTAAAAGTTTATCCTTACGGTGCTGTGGATATTAAAGATCCTAAAACTAAGAAAGTGTTTAAAGTCAATAGTCATAGACTGAAACCTTATTTAGTAGGGTATCAACATAAATTTAACAATCAAATGATGTTGGCTCAACCATAATAAGCATCGGTTACATCGGGCTGACGATGTTAAACCAAGCACTTTGTGGGAGGCAACCCATAGTTATCAATGTATTTTGTTTTGAATGTTGTTTGTGTGTGATTAAGAGAAATTTGGGGTAGTATTTTTTAAACTATTATGTGTTAGTAATGATTTTAAGACTTTCTTTAGTGATCTAGACATGCTAAAATGAGAATTTAGACGTTAAGTTGATTGGTGCAAAATTAAGCACTAGCGCTTAAGCGCCAATATTCGGCGCTTAAGCGGGAGTTAAAAACCATGTGCAAAATTCATATTCTAGAAGGATTAACTACCAATTGGTTGACTAAAATGTGCCAAGACAATTTTAGGATGTGCCCCAGGAGAGACTATTAAAATTCAGATCAGAGTACGTCACCACCGCCCATTTTATCAACTTTATATTCTGATTGCCCCATGAGAGACTATTAAAAGACCAGAATTTATCCCAACAAATAAAGATTGGATCTAAGTTCTATGTTAGAGTTTGTTTGTTAGGAGTTGTTGTTTAATGTGTTATGTGTTAACAGTTAAATGCTGTCTTTTGGAGTTTATGTTAGTTAGTTTAGTGTTTGAATTTAGAATATTTTCTCATATGAGACTAATTGGAGTGAGAACTAAGTGTTATAAGTTTTTGTACTTATTTGTGAATGAATTTATATGTTTATTTTTTGTGAAAATTTGTGTTATTCTTAGCCTCGAATCAAATTTGTTATTTTGGAGAATTTTGAGAAAAAGGAGAGATAAAGGAGAGCAAAATAGTCATTTAGGTGTTATGAGACCATTTAGGGGTGGTATACTTAAGCTTATAGTGCATTTTACTTAAGTTAAAAAATATAAAAAATCATGGACTGGCACCTAAGTGACACATTCTCGCCTTAAGCGTGATGTAACCCGAGAGGCAGGTGCCTAAGCACCACTAATCCGCGCTTAAGCATCAGTTCACGAAAAACGGTTTGCAAAAAGTTAAAAGTGAAAAATAACCCAAAAAGTTACCATTTTTTACTCTCGTCGTCACCTTCAACCTCTCGAGTTCATGATTTGGAAGTCTAAGGCAAGCCATTTCATGGAGATCTCTTGGTGGAAGTGAGCAAAATTTGCTAGATTCAGATTTCTAGAGGTAAGAGCTTCACTTCTATGTAAAAATTTTGGATTTTCACCATGTATTTTGAGACAATTGGAAGAATTCAAAAATCACTATTCATGGTGAAGAATGAGGAAAAATCTATGGAAATTGCATAGAAAGTGTAGTTTATACTTATAGGAGTTGAGTTCAGTGGATTAGACTTGAATTTTTAAGTTATTGTGAAATTTTATGAAATTTGTAGAATGGAACCAAGAATGAAGAAAGCAAAGAAAAAAGCCACTTTAATTCGAGCAAATTTGTAAGTTCTAAAGCTCAAGATATGTACAGTGATGCTCTGCAATCACGAAAACTTATCCAGGAGTGATGTTTTAAGAGTCTAGGTGGATCTATAGATAATCTAATTGTTTGCCGATAATGGGAATGGTTTTGTTGTTTTTCTGTTATGCTCGTTATTTCTGTTGTTAGGGAGTTCTATGCTAACCTACCTGAAGTTGAAGACAATCGAGTCATGGTCAGATGAAAATTGGTAATACCTGAAGGTAATACCCATGTGGAACTAATCTTCATGTGGGGCCTTTGGAGCTGCCTAGGATCTAATCAGCTTGCGCTGTTTAAATAGATAAATAGGGTTTTTTCTTATTTTTTTAAATACCCTTAACTTAAAAAATTCATAACTTTTTGTAGAATAATCACAAAAATAAAATAAAAATACCCGCTTGTTCAGTGAAGAGAGGAGAACAGTGGAATAAATTCCAAGTCCAATTGATGCATAAAATATTTTTTAATTAATTAAACACTATTTGTAATCATTTGATTCTCCATGCATATTGACACATTACCTTGGCTTGAAATTTTGGCATATTGTAGCCTCTGTAAGCGGGAATATTCTTTGATTTTTCTAAAGTGAGAAGAGGTTCCAATATAGAGATCCATATTTTTCAAGATTCTACACATAATTTATTTAAAATAATCATGAAAATTAGCATATTGAATTGAAGATCCTAAGAAAATTTTAGAATGTCCAACAAGACTAGAGAAGCTTTTGGAAATAATTTCATGGGTCAAGTCATTTAAAATGCCCTTAAATTTTACAAACACTAAATCACTAACATAATTAATTTTG
>NEWO01000279.1:1161927-1172443 GCA_003013225.1 Phalaenopsis aphrodite | reverse complement strand
AATATCTTTTTCTAAGAAAAGTACTTTTTGGTTTTCATCTTTAATACACTTTACTTGAGTTAAATCTTTACTTTTCTTTTCTCTTTGTTTGGCTAGTTTATACATATATTTTTCACCCTCTTTAGTATCTAATCTATTATAAAGATCATTAAAAGCAGTATTTTTAGCGTCACCGATTGTTCTTTTAGACTCCCTGCGGGCCTTTTGATATTTTTTCCAGTTCTCTAAGCTTTTACATTTAAACCAATTTTTATAACATAAATTCTTATATTTTATCTTTTCTTGTACATTATTATTCCACCACCAACTATTTTTATTTGTAAATATTTTTTCTTTTGATTCTCCGAGAAGATTTTTTGCTACTTGTTTAATAGTGTTTGTTACTTTATCCCACATCACATTTGCTTCATCATGAATATCCCAAATTTTGAAATCTTGAATTTTACTCATAAAAATAATTTTATTTGTGTCTTTTAGGTTTCTCCATCTAATTCTGCAATGATGAGTCCTAGTATTTTTTACTTTACAACTCTTAATCTTAAAATCTAAAACTAATAAACGATGTTGGGTATTTAAATTATCACTTGGAATTACCTTACAATCTTTACAATCACGACGATCTCTTCTTCTCATAAGAAAAACAATTTGTGTTTTACTAGATCCACTCTTATAAGTAATAAGATGTTCATCCCTTTTCTTGAATAAAGTATTAGTAATAACAAAATCATACGCTCAAGCAAAATCTAAAATAGCTCTACCTTCTTCATTAGTTACTCCAAAACTGTGGCCACCATGAATATTTCTAAAATCTTTTATCACTCTACCGACATGTCCATTTAAATCTCCTCCAATAAAAATTCTTTCTTCAAGAGGTATCATTTGTATTAAGTCTTCTATGTCATTCCAAAATTTAGCTTTTGACCCTGTATCTAAACCTACTTGAGGAGCATAAACACTTATAATATTAAAAATCTTAGTATCAATGATAATCTTAAGGGCTATAATTCTATCACCGACTCTATTAATATTTACAACATTATCTTTCAAACTCTTATCTATAATTACACCTACACCATTTCTAGTATGACTCTTACCAGAATACCAAAGTTTAAAACCTAAATTATCAATTTGCTTTGCCTTTTCTCCAACCCACTTAGTTTCTTGAATACATAAGATACTAATTTTCCTATGAATCATAATATCAACTAATTCAATCTGGCCAAATGATTTGTTAAAATATGTTCTGAAACATATGATCCCGGAAATGGAGTATGAGTTCTACAATAGAGTGAGGGTCACATTTGATTTCATGAAGGAGAAATTCATTCAAGAAATTAAGTGCAAATAAATAGGGAAATATTCTTTTTTGGGTGTAGAATTGGAGAATCTTTATGCTGACTAAATAAAATCCCCAATTTGTTCTTAGTGTTTAAAAACTAAAGCGAGAGTTAGCCTTCATGTGAAAGGAAGTGGGACCTCTGAAGTTGAAGTCGGTATCCTCCTAGCCTAGCTACAGATTTAGGGACTAAACCTAAGATTAACCAATGACTTTTTATGTGCTGTATCAGGGTAGAAAATTAAAATTGCTCCTATTTAACATAATACATATTATAAACATTTATCTCGTCTCATTTCACCAGAATTTCATTGTAGTGGGAAGGATGCTATTTCACATAAGAAATCGTCATTACATAAACATAGTTAGTAGATTACTAGATATTATTCAAAATTTACAGTTCTCTTTTGCTAATAGTTAAGTATATTTATTTATTTAATATCTCAACATTCGAACATGGTGATAGCGATTTCATTTAATTTTCTATAAATTTCCTTTTAAAATTTATCATTGCTAACTTACACCTTCTCCATGGGATCGATATTTGGGGCTAAAATAGAAATTTCATTATTACTTGATAACGATACGTGTACTTGCTTAGAATCCCATTTTTAATTGCCTATAATTATATATGTTTTACACAACTTATATTTCATAAAAAAATCACGTTTTTGGCAGTGTAGTGGTGTCAACTTGATAAATCCTTACACATCAAAATCGGGATCAATTTTTTGGCATCGTTGTCGAGGAAGGTAACAGTTAAATATAATTAATTTAACTATTTTTGATAAATTAGGATATTTAGATAATATATATATACAATTATATAAAAACACAAAAAATATTAAAAATCAAAAATAAAAAAAATAAATTTATTTAAGAGTTTATTTTTAATTAATTTACTTTGCTTACTTTATTTCTTTATGCGAAATATTGGATCTGAAGGTTTAGTACCTTACGATTTAGAATTAGAACGTACTATTAGAATGAATTGAAAACAAAAAAAAAGAAACTAAGAACTTGAAAGAAATGGAAAATAATATAGAAAATCCAAAAATGAGAATCGACAAAGTCCTTTCAAAGATTATGCGAATCTGACAACAAATGAATTTCATTTAACTACTCAAAATCCTGATATTGCTACTAATTCATTTAAGCTTAAACAAACTATTATCCAAATGGTACAAAATAATCAGTTTGGAGGATCACTTACTGAAGATCCTAACTTACATCTTGCTTGTTTTCTTGAAATTTGTATGATGTTGTTAGGCTTAGACTTTTTTCTTTTCATTAAGGGATAAAGCCAAGGCTTGGTTAAATTCATTAGCACCTGGATCTATTAAAACATGGGGAGAACTATCACAAAAATTCTTGGCTAAATATTTTCCACCCTAAGAAACTGCTAAGCTTAGAAATGATATTATATCTTTTTGTCAGTTTAAAAGGGAATCAAGGGGCTGCTATTAGAAATATTGAAAATCAATTAAGACATATTGTTACTGTACTTAGTAATAGACCTTCTAGGATTCTTTCGAGTACTGTAGAAGTTAATCCAAAAGATAATAATAAAGAGAAAATTAAAGTTATTCAATTACAAAGTGGAAAAGAATTTGAAACAAGAGCCAAAGAGAAATTGAAGCTGATGAAGAGAAGGAAGAAATGGAAAATAATTAACAGGAAAATGAACAAACATAGGTTCCTTTAGAAAAACCATTATCTCCGTTTCCTCAAAGACTGAAGCAGAAAAATAAAGATAAATAATTTACAAAATTTTTGGAAATCCTTAAGAAGTTAACAATAAATATTCCTTTTCTTGAAGCTTTGGAAAAAATGCTAAGTTATGCAAAATTTATGATGGATGTAGTCAAAAAGAAAAAGAAATTTACAAATCATGAGACCATTGCACTTAACAAAGAGTGTAGTGTTGTTATTCAGAAAAAACTTCCTGAAAAACTAAAAGATCCTAGTAGATTTACTATACCTTGTGCAATTGGTGAAAAGTTTTATGGAAAAGCTTTATGTGATTTAGGAGTGAGTATCAATCTTATGCCCTTATCAATTTTTAAATGTTTAGATTTGGGAGAAATTTCCCCTACTACTGTAACTTTTCAGTTACCTGACTGATTAATAACTTATTGAAAAGGAGTTATAGAGGATGTACTAGTAAAAGTGAATAAATGTATTTTCCCTGTAGACTTTATAGTATTGGATATGGAGGAAGATAAAGAGATTCCTATTATTTTAGAGAGACCATTTCATGGAACAAGAAGAGCTGTAATAGATGTATAAAAAGGAGAATTAATAATGACAGTTAATGATCAAGAAGTAAAATTTAATATAACAAAAGCTATGAAATATCCTGTAATAGAAAAAGATAATGAATGTTTCATGATGCAAGTAGCTGATTATCTAAGTAATGAGAACTTTAAGAAAGAATTCAAAGATAAATTTAAGAAGGAGAATTTTATTAGAATGAAGATGAAATTAAAGAAGAAGATTTGTATTATATTCATAGCAAAATTGAAATGTTATGCTTGTTGGAAAGCGATAGTAAAAATCTTATCCCTTTAAGTATTAAACCACCTCAAGTTGAATTAAAGATAATAACCTGCCCATTTAAAGTATGTATTTTTAGGAGAGTCATCTACATTGTCGGTTATTATAACTTTTGAGTTAATTGTGATTCAGGAACAAAAGTTAATAAAAATGTTGAAAAAGTATAAAAAGGCTAATGGATGGACTTTAGCAGACATTAGAGGAATTAGTCTTTCAATTTGTATGCACAAAATTTTATTAGATAAAAAATATGAACCTAAAGTCGATCCTCAGAGAAGATTAAACCCAATAATGAAAGAAGTTGTTAAAAAAGAGATTTTAAAATGGTTAGATGCTAGAATTTATATATCCTATTTCAGATAGTGCTTGGGTAAGCCCAATTCACTGTGTCCCAAAGATAGAAGGAGTGACTGTTAAAGAAAATGAGAAAAATGAATTAATACCAATAAGATAAGTAACTAGTTGGTGAATTTGCATTGACTATAGAACATTAAATATGGCGACCAGAAAAGATCACTTTCCTTTACCTTTTCTAGACCAAATATTGGATAGATTGGCAGGGAATAAGTATTATTGCTTTTTAGATGGATATACCAGTTATCACCAAATTCTAATTACTCTAGAGGATCAAGAGAAAACAATGTGTACCAGCCCATATGGAACATTTGCTTTTCGTAGAATGCATTTTGGACTATGCAATGCACCTACAACATTTTAAAGATGTATGATGTCAATTTTTAGTAATTTTATAGAACATGGAATGGAAGTGTTTATGGATGATTTTTCTATATTTGGAACTTTGTTTGAATTATGCCTTAATAATTTAGAAAAAGTTCTGGAAGTGTGTGAAAAAGTCAATTTAGTATTAAATTAGGAAAAATGTCAATTTAGGGTTGCAGGAGGTATTGTACTAGGGCATAAATTTTCTGAAAAAGGCATGGAGGTGGATGCTGTAAAAATCCAAGTTATAGAAAAATTATCACTACCTACTAGTGCTAAAGGGGTGAGAAGTTTTTTAGGACATACTGGTTTTTACATGCGCTACATAAGAATTTTTTCAAAAATAATTAAGCCACTATGCCAACTTTTAGAAAAAGATACAAAATTTGATTTTAATGAAAAATGCATAAAAGCATTTGAATTATTAAATAAAAATTAGTCACTGCACCTATAAGAGTACCACCAGATTGGGAGAAACCATTTGCAATAATGTGCGATGTTAGTGATTATGCTATTGAGGTTGTATTAGGACAAATGCACGATAAAGTTTTCAAAGTTATATATAATGTTAGTAAGACTCTAATTGAAGCGCAAACTAATTATACTACTACTGAAAGAGAGTTATTAGCTATTGTTTAGACTTTATTTAGTTAGAACTAAATGTATAGTGCATACAAATCATTCTGCTATTAAATATTTAATGCAAAAGAAGAATGTTAAACCCTGATTAATTAGATGAATACTTCTATTGCATGAATTTGATTTTACAGTGATTGATAGAAAGGGAAATAATAATCAAATAGTTGATCATTTATCTACAATATAAATAGAAATATTAACTAATTTTGCAAATGAAATTTTAGAGAATTTCCCTGATGAACAATTATATAGTATTGATGAAATGGATGTACTGTGGTATGTTGATATAGTAAATTATATGTAAATGATATTCTACCACATGATATAAAAAATCCACAACTAAAGAAGTTTATATAAAATTCAAAAGACTATTTTTGGGTTGATGCATATTTATATAAATAATGTAAAGATCTAATTATTAGAAGATGTGTGCCTTTTGAAGAAACTCAACAAATAATTGAAAGATGTCTTGATTATAAATTTGGAGGACATTTTGGAACAAATAGAACTGCATATAAAATTTTACAAGCTGGATTTTATTAGCCTAGTATTTTTAAAGATGTTAATGAATATATTAAAATATGCGATAGATGACAACGAGTAGAAAATATATCTAGAAGAATGAAATGCCTCTAAATTACACATTAAAAGTTGAAATTTTTGATGTGTGGGGATTAGATTTTATGGGACAATTTATGCCTTCATTTGGAAACTTATATATATTACTTGTTGATTATATGTCCAAATGGATTGAAGTTATTGTTGTACCTAGATGTGATGCTTGGAGTGTTTCTAAAATTTTAATTAAAAATATTTTTACAAGATATGGAATGTCAAGAGTAATTATTACTAATGGAGGATGTCATTTCAGGAATACGAGAATTGAAAAATTAATTAAGAATTATGATATTATGCATAAATTCTCTACTGCCTATCTTCCTCAGACTAGTGGTCTAGCAGAAATATCAAATTGTGAAATTAAACGCATGTTAGAAAAAGCTATAAATCTTTATAAATTGGATTGGTCTGCTAGACTTGATACTTCATTATGGGCATACAAAACTGCTTATAAAACTCTTATAGGAATATCCCTATATAGACTGGTATTTGGAAAAACATACCTATAGAATTAGAGTATAAAAAATTTTGGGCTATTAAGGAATTTAATTTTAATCCAAAAGATGCTTGTGAGAAAAGATTTTTGTAACTCAATGAATTTGAGGAGATTAGAAAAGAAGCGTATGATAATGCAAAAATTTATAAAGAGAAAATTAAAATATGGCATGATCGGAAGAATATTCAGAAGAAATTTGAACCTGGATAAGAAGTTCTATTTTATAATACAAGAGTGAGATTGTTTATAGGAAAATTGAAATCCAGATGGTTAGGACCATTTAAAGTGATTAAAGTTTAACATTACGGAACTATTGTGATTAAATATCGTAACACTGAAAAGATATTTAAAGTTAATGGGCATCGTTTGAAACACTATTATGAAGGACACATACCTCAATTTAAAGAAGTTTTAATGTTAAATTAACCCGACTAAACAAATGGTATGTCAGGCTGACGAAGTTAAACCAAGCGCTTTGTGGGAGGCAACCCATACTTATATGTCTATGTATTACTATTTAGTTTGTTAAGTGTCTTATATATTATTAAATAATAATCCTACACAATTACATTTATTATAAATTAAGTCTAATATTGGTATTGGAAGAAATGTTGGAATCAAATTGAACGAAAAATGAAAATCACAAAAATTTCACCACTGTCGTCGACGGTGCCATATAAAATGGATCTCAGCGCCTACAAAGCCCATCGGGAGCACCGGAGGCACCGAGAATGGTTCGACGGTTCCTACGACCTTTTGTAACCTTTGGTGGGATTTCACTCTATAATAACCATCGAGAGGTGTTTTTAAAGTCCTAAAAACTACATATGACGCTTAGAAACTTTCTATTTTTTGGATTATATGGCTTCCAATTCCAAAAATACTTCAAGGAATGGAGTTTTCAATAGAAGAAATTTTACTAGTTTCGACGCGCAGAGATTATACGATAAAGTTATTATGAAGAAGAGATTGATCAAGGAAATAAAATTTGTTAATCATAGGTTGATCAATCCAAGTGCTCCGTTGACAAGATTATTCTGCAAAGGCGATGGGAAGTTCTGTGTTACACTACCGTTGCGTTTCTTGTACCTGTAGTGAAGGAGTTCCATACAAATCTACAGGAAATTACCCCATAAATTTTCTTTGTACGAGTTAAGGCTGAACCATTTACTCTTGTGAGGATTAATGAATTGTATATGATAGAAAATGTTCCAATATGGCCTTATGCAAATTTCATTCCTACGCAAGATTTGATGCAAGATATTTATATCTTTCTGATGGATGAAAATGATATGTGGGAAGTACGAGATGAAGGATATATTAATTTTCCTGCTTCATCACTTAATCTAATTTTAAAGCACTGACATTTCCTTATATGTACAAAATTACTCCCTACTATGAAGATCAGTAGAGTCACCAAGGAGAGTGTTATTTTAAACTATTGTATTCAAATGGAAAACCTATTGATATAGGTTCAATTATATTTAAATCAGTGACCAGAATCATTATGAATGGGCCAATTTATGGACTTGGGCATCCTTCTACAATTTTTCTGATTTGCAGTCAATTCCAAGTGTCATATAAAAATTAGGAAAAAGTTTTACTACCGTGGGAGCCCATGATTCCTACGGATGATCAGTATGTTGGTAATGAAAATGAAGCATTAAATGCTATTATAGATCATTCTTTACATGCTTTAACTCCATTAATGCCACCAACAATTGGAAGTTCACTTGATTTAGAGAAGAAATTGAAGAAAATTGAAAGAGAACTTCAGAATATTATGAATGCAGTGGGAGATCTCAAGTACCTTTTTTATCACTTCGATTGGAGAATGAAAGAGAATTTTGATTACACTGGAATTTTTGAAGCAGGATTAGTTTGGATGTTTAAAGAAAAGAGGTGGATCGAAGAAAATTTGACAGATCAATTCCCGTACCGATCCTTCTACAACCTATATGTTCATTACCAATCTATGGGAGAAAATAGAGGAGGTGAAATCACTGAAGTTGAGGCTTAATGATTGAAGAATGTGAATTCTCTAATTCCTTAAAAGTGTTTATGTGTTTAGTGTAATTGTGTGGATTTGGTTAGGTTTAATTTGGTTTGTTTTTGCTTTAGAATTTTGAACTTTGATTATGTGTATAGTTTTGTGTCAGCTCTAAGTTTTGTGGCTTGATTTTGATGCTGATTTATAATTAGTTTGCTTAATAGGTGTGAATTTGTGATTTGTGAAAGTTGTTTGTAAAAAGTGTATTTTCATATATAAAAGATAGTTTGTTGTTGTTTGTGAAAATAATTGTTTGTGAAATGTGTATTTATGAATTTAGATAAAAATTTATGTTTAAATATACTAAAAACTTTGGAGAAAATTGAAAGAAAATTGGAAATTTGAAAATCAAAATAGTGAATTTCGGTCCTTCAGCGCCAACGGCGCTGGAATTGGCGCTGATGGAGCCTTCGACCGGAGAGTGACGAATTAACCATTTAATTTATGATTTTTGCTGCAAACCTCTATTTTGACCCCTTAAGTCACCTTCAGCCTTCGATTTTGCACCGAGGGCTTGATTTCGGGTGGATTTGAGACGATTTAGAGGCAAAGGAACTTCTAATTTCATCTTCTCTAAGTAAGAGCTACACTTTAAAGTAAAAATTTTTTATTTTCACCAAAGATTTTTCTCACATTGACTATATCCAAAATATTGAAATTTTTTTGAGAGATTTTGAGAAAATTCTTTGGTGGAAAACTCTTACTTAGTGGATTTATGTTTAAAGTGATTTATATTTTGATTTACAAAATTTTGGGATTTATTTGGATTTTTTTCAATATTTTCTAGATTTCCTATGACACATAGATCGAGCAAAAGGAAAGTAAAATATGACGAGCAAAGGTTTATTAGCTTTAGAGTCAGTGCTCAATTAGGTAGTATTCAAGAAAATAAAAAAGTGATTCAGGACCGAGGTTTTAAAAATCTGGGAGGAGAAGTTGAATGATTGATTATCGCTAGGTAGTGGGAAAACTTCTTCTATTTTACTGTTAATGCGATAGTTGGGACTGTGATGGAATTTTATGCCAACCTTCCTGAGGCTTTTGATGATTTTGTTTTTTGTTCGAGGAAAAAGGGTGGAGTTTACTCCAAGAAATATCAATGTGTTTTATCAATTAAAAGATGTGTATAGATGTCAGTATCATTCGTTTTCTGCTACAGATCAAGCCATAGATGAAGTTATTTCTTTTTTGACTAGTGAGAAAGGATCTTGGAAAATAAAGAATGAAGTTAAAGTGAACTTTCCCTTTTTTATGTTAAATGTAGTGTCTAAGGCTTGACATTATTTTATTTATGGAAGGATGATTCCAACAAACCATCACAGTGAAGTGACCGATGATAGAGCCATTCTGAGCTTCTCTATTCAGCAAGTGATGGATATAAATGTAGGCTCTATCATTTATATGAAAATTCAATATATTGCTTTGGGAGAGACCACTGGTGGATTGGCACACCCTGCTCTCATTTACACACTTTGTGAGCATGCAAGAGTTTATTTCAGACCTGATGAGGAGAGGATTGAGCCTTAGAGACTGATTAAGCCTGCCAGCATCAAGACTTATGAGTCCCATGTTGATTGGAGATCTAGAAGACAGGCTAGGGATTTTCCTTCAACTTATAGAACCCCTACCTTTAGTGAGCCTACTTCAAGTGACCCAGCAATAGGGAGTTGTTGGACCACATGATGATTCAGCAGGGAGATATTTTGAGGATGGATCATAGGATGCAGAATATGGAGACTAGAAATGTTCATGTTGAAGATCTGTTTCGCTAGAAATTTGAGTATGATGCTGCTTATGATGATGCTTTAACGAGATACCTGAGGGGTGACCATACATTTCAGTTCCCTATTCACCCTACTTATACACCATATCAGCAGCAGAAGTTAGATGTAGATGATAAGGAAAAGGATGACTGGTGATCGTTTTGTTTGTTTGTTTGTATGTGTTTGTACTGTTTGATTGTATTGTTTGTGTTATGTTGATTTTGAGACTCTTTTGTTATGTTATGTGAAACTGTAATGTGAAAAGCTGTTCTCATTTTTAGAATTTAGTTTAGTTCTGTTGTTATTTTTATCAGTTGGTTATGTAATGTGATTACCTC
>NEWO01000279.1:1132994-1150429 GCA_003013225.1 Phalaenopsis aphrodite | reverse complement strand
TTCAATTAGATCATTTGGAAGAACTCTAGTTATCCATAATGAACATTCTAAGTTAAAAATGAATTTTGTGCGTAGAATTTATTTAATTCTGATTCAAATTTAAGGAAATTTTAAGTTTAAATTTAGCTTTCACCTATGTTGTTTGAACTTGAATTTCTCCAAAGTAACCTAAATTAGTTTGGGTAAATCTTATTATACTCAAGTAAGTTTAGTAGAACTTAAGGGTGAAAATTGGATTACATAAAATTCTTTCCTTAGATTTATTGAACTTAACATGATTTATTCTAAAGAAAAAATCATAAGCCGAGTATTTGAAGGTTAAATTGAGAATTCATTTCTCAATATGAGAAATGAAGAACATTTTACCTCAATCAAGGAATACTTTAGGCTAAGAAATCAAAATCTACTCTAAAAGAAATTAAAATTTAAACTTAAACCCTAAAATGCAATGACGTTTGAGAAGTTATATTGGAGGTAACCCATAGTTGCTAACAAAATATTATGTAGCCATTCGTGACTAATCAAACCGCAAACTTAATGATCCGTGTTGACAGAACCATGTGAACCTTATCAGATCATCCCAAACAAAAATAAATAACAAAAATGTCAAAAATTTAATCGGTTAACAAATTGTAAGCAACCTAAACTTTTCAAACCCCTAAAATCCGAATAAGATATTTAAACTTACATTGAACCTTAATGAACTAAGATCATCGAACACAACTTCAACCCCAGTGTTGAGATCTACGAAGATCTCTTTGACGACGCAATTTGTGGTTGCTGATATGATTCTTCAGATCCTGCTTTAATCACCTTTAAGACTAAGTAGATCTGACTACCCTGACAACCTCAGAACGATGGAGCCATTTACATCTCGATCAGGTTGTCTACTAATTAAAAATTCAACGAACAAATCTATAAACCAAAATATAAACTTTCCTTTGCAGTTTTATTCCAACGGATCATTGCTACATACTTTGCAGAGACAAGTACAGAAGATTAGGTAGGAAGGATGAACTCCAACTGATTATCGACTTATATGATAGTTATAATCTTTAAGAATCTACTACCTTCAAAGTTAAATTTTATTGAGAACTTTTTAACCTTAATCGAGGTTCTTCTAAAATGGTTTTTACCATTTATGATATAATTAATTATAGGGGCTTGCTCTTATAGGAAGAAGAGAACTCTAGAATAAATTTTATTTCCATGTTAATCAGCTTTCATAAGAATTCATCTGCAATCATATCTTTAAAGTATTTCCAACATATAATTTAAAGATGAAGGTTTTTATCCTCATGGAAGTCTCCACATATATTTGTTCATGTAATCATTTACCCCAATCCTTTAATCTTAATGGAGAAGATTAGTCCAGTAGAAGTTAGTATAACAAGTAACAAATTGGCGACTCCATAACAACGATGATAAAGTGAGAACTGACGACGCCGACCATCCAAAAAGTCAAAACAACGATGGAGACAAACATTTTTTGACTCCGGAAATACCTCCAACTTCATCTTATAGAATTGTGTAGCATACATCCAAAGGCTCTCTTTTGTACCATGCTTGATATGCCACAAGGATTTGAATCTTTATGGAGATTTTGTCTGCTAGCGAACTGTGCTGTGAGTAATTTTTTGAACTCTCCGAAGGAAGTAATAGTTCAAATCAAGAGTCCATTAAACCACATAAGGGTCGAATCCTTTAGTATATTCCTTCTCTGTGGCGTGCTCCTCTTCTTCTTAAAAGCATGACTCCAAGCTCACCGCAGCTTTTAGGATGTTGAATCAAAAAATATCCTTTAAGTCACGCCTAAAAGATTTACATTGGAAGGATGAGAGGAATTGAGAGAAGTAAATAGAGAAGAGAGAGAAAAATTACAAGTGAAGACCCTCTTATCCATAGTAAAGGTTTATTCTCTCAAATAGAGGGTGGGTCATAGTAATCTAATGGGTAGCCCTTCTTTGGGCAAAAGGTCTTCCTAGAGATTTGACTAGTTCTGCCAGCAGACTGTTGATCTTCTCTACGAGTGACCTAGAATTTGTCGAGTTGCCATTGGGTCAAGTGTGTCGTATTCCTTAGTTCAATGCTCTTTCATTAAGTTGGTCATCATCAGACTGAGTGAAGCGATGGTCAATGGCTTGATCCTTTGACTTTGATAATGTGATTTTTTGATATCCTATTTAAGTATCCAATGAAATTACTTGAGATTCGTGTAGTCAGACTTTTTATGTACAAATATTTATACAAACAAAAAAATTATGAAACATAAAGGCATATCTCCACCCCCCCCCCCCTGCTTTTGGGAATAACGATGATTAACGATACAAAATATCTACAGAGATTTGTTTCTCAAAGGGAGATGGGGCTTTGGGGATGAATGGCTTACAAATAACTTTATTTTAGAACACACAAAATCTCAATTGTGTTTTAACTTTCAATGATGGCCTTTGTTTGTCCAATTGAAGTTTTCATGACTTTAAATAATATGATTGATTTATAATTGATCACACCATTTTAACTTTCTTTCCCACTGGTTAGTTTACTCGAAATGTCAACTTAAGCTTTGTTTTAAAAATCATTGAGAGTATCAAGATTTCTATTTTGCTCAAAAAATTTTAATACATTAAATAAAAAAAATTATAATTATAATAAAGATTATTTCTTCATCATAATTTATGTTGTGCTCCTTTTTCTCGCAACCTTATGACCCATCATATATAAAAATAGAGAATCAGTCCCGCACAATATATAATATGAATTATGTATTATGCATATTTCTATGCTTAGTAATAAAATATTTAATTTAATTTATAATGTTTAACAGAATAAAAAATATCTCTTATCATTAAAACTTACATTAATCAAAAGAAAATTATCAATTGGGGTTCTTTATTATTTTGGTATTATCTAGCATTAATTAATGAATACATTCTGCAAAAAAATTAATACAAATGACTAAATCTAAATAATCTTCCTATCTACTAACTAGATATGAATAACTTAATTCAAAAATTAATTTTAATAGTGAATTAAAGTTTGAATTTAATCTTCAGACAGATCCTAAATGTGGTAAGTAAGATAATTAATTAATCGTGTCATTTAAACTTTTTGGCAACGGGTAGATAGTGGATATTATGCAATTGCTCACTTCTTTGGGGTGAATTGTACAGATTAAGCAAAAGAAAGAATACTAATTTTCCAAATAATTTGATTCTATTAGCAGTTTTATACATTGTAAATATTACTCGGCCAGCCTTTTGCAGAAATAAAAATAAAAAAACCACAGTTCCTTTCCATCCACCAATGAACAGCTATTAACGAATTCACATAGACTCCACTGATCTGACAGCTGTCATTGATTAATCAATCTTCAATCACATAGACAAAAAGTCGCCCTGTTACCCCCCCCCCAAAGTTCATAAGTTAAGCAAATTGGCATATAGAGGAGACCATTGGTCAAGCCATGGGCTCCTTAACTGGCTCAGGAACGGGTCTTGCACCCAATCGAAGCTTGTGTGGTTGGGAACTTGAAGTGCCGGTAGCTTCGGCGCCTGTCGGTTCGTCGGAGTCTCCGACAGCCGATTCGGCTGTCCTTGACTGTTTGTTGTTAACTCGAATCCAATTGGAAGCGGCCGATAGGCCTCTGATGAATCGAGTAATGGCAATGTCGACGATCGAAATTGATCTTCCGTGGATGAGGAAAATTGATCAGTTGGGATATTTATCTCAAACTCCTCTTTCATTTCCATAATAACTTCATCGTAGCCCAGCCTCTGAACATCATCCTGATCAGAAGAGGTTGCCGACACCGTGCCTCCGTGCAAAGCCCGGCTACCCACTTCCAATGCCGCCCTATGCTCAAGCTCCTTCAACGACGCCGCTTTTCTATAGACCTTGCATAGTACTATATCTTCCTATAATGAAAAAAGAAAATCTAAATTAAAGGCACATGTTGATTTTGTCTCCGCTTAAAAATCACAACATAGAATTGTATTTGTACCTTGAAAGGATTCGAGGTGGAGGATTGGCTGGGAAATAAAGGGAGACGATATTCATTCATGACCCAGTCAGTCTTTCTTCCACGAGGAGCGCGGCCACAATAATAGACCAGGGTCTTCTTGAGTCCAATAAGACGGCGGGGATCGACAACGCTGCGTATGGGACGGTCCGAGCCGGTGGCCTTCCAGAACCCTCATTCCGTCGTTCGGTTCGGCCGACCCCCGTTTGAATGCCGCCGGTCTCTTGGCACAAAGAAGTACCACTCTCTCTCGCCCATCTTTGCCATAGCTGAAATTAATCCAAATTAACCTTTCAAGTACAAACAAACCGACGAAAAATAATATTGATTTAAATTGATCGGAGAGGATGAAAGATATGTATATTTATACCAGGAAGGTCCCAGGGATCATAAAGGTAAAGATTGAGTGTTCCAATAATGTCGAAGTTAAGCTTCCTCCCGCAGGCAGCTCGCCGGAGATAAAACTCCAGTAGCTCCTCCTCGGTTGGGTGGAACCGGAATCCCGGCAAGTCAAGCTCCGATCCCTTTCTTTCCATTTCCTCCTTTTTCTTATTCTTCTCCTGACTCTATAGAAATAACATTGGAAGGAATGGCACATGTGGAATTTCTGGGATCGGTCCTGCTATATATGATGCAAGTAGCTCGTAGTTCCCGAGTGCACTGAAACTCTGCAGTCCACGTGGCATTGGGCCAACGCCCAAGGGATTTGTTGGAAATTCAGTAATTCATGCACGTAAGAATATATGGTACTTACTGTAGAACCACCTATAACCAGCATGTCATTTTGTCGTAAAACTTGGCTATCTGATTATGAAAAAAATGTAGATCAAAATATAAAAATATTTCATATTCATTAAATGTGCTTTTTAAAGAATATAATATCTAATCAATCAATTAAAGTTTTTTATTCTACTAGTCTCAAAGTAAATCAAATAATTACATAAATACATCTCATAATAACTTCAGGGCTCTAAAATAACTTATGATCAGAACATGGTTTTTTTTCTTATTGAACATTAAATATTTAATATTATTGTTAAGACAGATGCTATGATCTAAATTTTTAATATATGGGTTAAATTTCTAAATCTTCTGAATTTAAAATTTATTTATGAATGAAGTTATTAATTTTTCTCTGTATTACTTAAAATTCAAATTATTTTAAAAACATTCTTAGGCGAGCGATTGCCCAAGTGATTTCCTTAATGACAAGAATACATGCATAATTTCAACCGAGGAACGAGTCCAACTGGGGCTTTAAAAAAAAGAATTAAACGGAGATTACGGATAGTTCCTGATAAAAATTTGGTGGACTGTTCAATTTGGAAGGGGAAATTACAAATTGATTAGTGACATCTGTACATAAGTGAGCAGCGCGACCTTTTTTGTTAAAGCTTAAATTTATTCCTTCGTTCACTATCTTCTATATGATTGATTTTTCTACTAAATTATTATATGCTCTTAATTTTTAAACATCGACATCACAATTATTTGTGAATCGAGTTTTGCCAAATTTATGGCAATTTATTTAGAGATTCATAAAATTTTTATAGAACAAAAAGAGAATTTTAAGAGTATAAATTGATTAAATTTTAATTTTATTTATACTTTTCATTTCGTAAGTACTTCAATTTTGATTAAAAATCCATGTATTAATAAACTTCTTCCCCATAAAATCATAATTATAATCTTATTCAATTAGTCTTATTCAATTTAAAATGTTGATGCCATATATAATCAAAAGAGTTTAAATTTTTTTGAAGCCATAAATAACGATATATATTAGTACATTTAATTGTGATGGAAAAAGAGGAACTATAACATTATATGTGAACTCGGTTATGTCTATTTCTTATTGAAATAAATGTTTCGTGTTTTTTCAAACGGCATATTTCTTTTATATTATGTTCAGTTCTATACTTCTATTTAAAACCATATACATGATTTAGGTAAAATTAATTTTGTTAGCAAATTATTGAGTTCTAAACGGAGAACAGAGAATCATTTGTGGGCGGATTAAAATATATCAGAGAAAATTCAAAATAAATAAATAATTTTTTTTTCTTTTTTATTTTTGTAAATGCGTAAAATATTTTATGAGTACGGGAGCAATCATCACTTCTTTTGATAAGGGATCATTTGATTGCCATGTTTGAATTGATAATTCAAGAAAATAAGTTTGCATGTCAGAAAAGCATTAACAGAAATTTTGAGAAAATTCAACGAACAAGAAGACAAATAATGTGACCAATAAAGGCCCACAGAAGCAAGATCAAAGGCCGTCTCACCAGAAGATTAAATGACAATACTGACCAACTGCAACTCCTTTTGGTCGGGACTAAAAACCGGCCGAACGAGAGCAACTCAAGTCAAAGATTTGATCCATCAAACTGAGAGAATGCATCAACCTAACTCTCACCACAACATCACCAGCCGCCTTAAAAGAGCCTCCTAGATAGAAGTTTGATGGTTCTCACCACGATACACCCCCGTGAATACGGACCTTCTGTCAAGAGGTGAGCAACCTATTGGATTACAGAAATCTACCCTTCGCCTAACAGCCTAAAATCATCCAGACAACAACGGCTCCTCATCAAAGGGGCGGACAGTCGACAACCAGACAAAATAGGACTACCGGTTGACTGAAGTCGAGAGAGCGATGCCTGAGAGATTGAAGGTCAACTAGATCCAACTGATTGCCCCAATTCAACAGTCGACAATACGTGCCTTATCGATCCATGAACTACCAATCTTAGATGGTAAAATGATAGGGTGGTGGAGACATAGGCTCATTTATTTTATATACTTAAAATATCTTGTAATGACCACGTAAAATCAAGGGCAAACTTGCAATTGTACACTTTTATACTTCATTGCGAATAAATAGGGTGGTCATTTATGTAGTAAAAGACTTATAAGTTAATTGTCAAAGAACCAAAATTTTACTTCTCTCTCTCTCTCTCTCTCTCTTTCTTTGTCTCTCTCTCTTTCACTCTCTAGTTCAATGCTCTATCCTTTGTCATGATTTACAAGAAAGATTCATATTCAACATCCTAGAAGGTGTGATAAGAGTGAATCATATCAAAAACAAAAAGAAGAACACTATAAAATGAAGAAGCCCATCAAAGAGACAACATAAACATGGAGTGCACTAGGAAGTTAGTGTAGGAATAGATCCAAGACTTGAGATTCAGACGATGGACTAGATGTTGGAGTGGCCATCCGAGAGGCGGTGGCTTAAAGAAATAGTAAAATATGCCTAGTACTAGGACAGTGTCGAGTCGGCATTGATGGACAGATGGTGGATCAATCACATTGAGACCTCCTTTCACTGTCATCCAGAGAATGTGTTCTCTTGGTAGATTTTAGTTATTGAACCACCTAAGAAGTTCAAGATATCATCACTAGAATCTTAAAAAGGTGTGACTGATACGACAAACCATATTGCCTCCTTCAAGTGGACCTTCTACTTATTACGAATCAACAATGATTCGCAGTGTCGCCTCCGTTTCATCACACCGAGGGAGTTGTCTAGTTGTAGTGATCACTGATCCTGACTTTCTATATAGATGTAAAATGTGATGTATGCAATTATATGCTTAATTTCCTTAATAGTTATTCTTAATTTGCAACAAAGTCAAAAAATTAATCCAAAGCAAAAGCTAGGTAAGTTTTCCACTATGAAACAAAATAGAATATAATTATAATATTTAGATATGGGATACTACGCAAGTATCGTATCGTTATCAAGTAATATAGAACTTTTTGATTAAGCCCCGAATATCGAACCCAGAAGGAGAATCGCAATATGCACTTTAGAAATTTAGGAATTTTATATTACAAAAATCTACTTCACAAAATATTCTTACTTAAAATTAAGATAGTATAATAAGAATAAAAATTCAATTCTTTTTTTTTGTAATTTTTGGATTTATGAAAATAAAGTAAGCAACTAATTAACTTAACTAAATATTTTCAAGATGAAGGCTATATAAATAAATTATCTTTTTTCCAGTAATAAGTATAAAAATTTTGTTGTGGAAGTATGCTAAATGTGTTGTGCCAAATAGGAGCAATTATATTATTTACCCTTACTAGAGATATCATAAAGAACATTGGCTAATCTATAGTTTGAATAGACTTGAAGACCGATTAGGTAGAGAATATACCAGCTCTCAGTCTACATTTCCTTCTTCTCCCTCAATTTGAGGGCTAACATCTTGTATCAAAACCCAAAATTTAAAATAAAATTTGGGTCTTTAGCCTGTCACTCTAAGGTTCTCTAATTCTACACCATTGAAAAGTTTATTTCCCTATTTATTTACACTCAACCCCATAAACTATATTCTCATTCATGAAATCAATATGTGATTTTAACCATTTATTGACTAAGATAATACCATCTCGGATCTTATATGTTCTCACAACTGGTATTAACATATTAATTTATTAAATCAATATATAAATGAAATGCAAGGTTTCAAATCATAAGAACTTCTTCCAACATTGAAGTCTAATACTTCACACAACATCCTTTAAACACTTAATCACTTATCATTTTAAGGAAAAAGATAAAGAAAACTTCTTAGAATCTATGGAGAAAACATAACCACACTTGAGTTTAAAAGTAGAAATCATACACACAAATAAGAAATCTAGAATAAAACCAAGTGCAGTCACAAAGATAAACACTTATCTCAAATCCTTTCCAACAAATGTCTTGAAGTTCCTTTGAATTATCTTCCTTCACTCACAATACAAACTAACACTCAAAATAAAAAGAAAGTAGGCGGCGGCGATGGAGGTTACTTGGACGGATGATGGCCATAAAATCTAATGGGTGGTTGGCCTCTTCTCTTGGATAATCTAAGTTTTTTATTATAAAAATCTAAGGGGTGCCTTGGTGTCTCTTTAAAAAGCTGTCTCAATTCAATGAATCTTCTAGCAGTTGCCTCATCAAAATCCAATTGAATGAATTTTCGTGTCCATGGGATATTTTCCCACATTTTTACCAAGTGTTGTTTCAAACAACTCTTCAAAAATTCATCTTCATTCAATGAATGATCAAATAACTACTTCTGGAGCTTAAGCGCGGGGTACCTCGAGCTTAAGCATCAGTCCTGGGTGCCTAACCCAGTTTCCTTTTGCACCTTTCTTCATTTTTGCTCCAAATTTGACCCTTTTTCACTTTTTTTAGCATCTTTCATCCATTTGATTGTTCCTAAAAGAAAAGACACACAAATACATTTCATTGAAGCGTAATATCTCAATAAATAGTTATAAAAATGTGTATAAAATAATTATATATTTAGGTGTATCAAAATCCCCCAAACTTAAGATTTTACTTGTTCTCAACTGATAATTCAATCTTTAAAAACCAATATAAGTAGATTATGTATATGAGTTACCAAAATTTTGATGTAGAGATATAGTAGTCTAATTTAGAAATAAAAATAGTAAATGAGACCAACTTAAAGTTTAAAAAATTTTAAAGTTAAGAAATAAGAAAATATGAGTTTCCATCTAATTCAGAAATATTGTAAATTTTCCAAGTATGGACTCTAGGTATTTTATCTTCTCCACTTTAAAAAAATTTATTAAGCATAATTTTACTAACTATATTATATCCTTAAGCTTAATAGTTTTTCAAATCTTATATTTTGAAAAGATCAGATGTGGAACCAATTTTTGATTAAACAATAATCCTCAAGCTTTTCCTCCCTTTTTTCAATTTTTCTTTTCTTTTTATTTTTCTTTTATTTTTCTTTTCCTTTTCTTTTCTTTTTCTTTTTCTTTTTTTTCTCTTTTTCTTTTTCTGAGGCAAGGATTACTATATCTGGATAGGTTTTTAATGATTTTGAATCCCCCTCTTCCTTTCTTAAAGCAAGAATTTGATATTTTTCTTTCACTTAAAAACATAATAATAGTTTTGAAAATTACTTTCAATAAAAAAAACTTAAGTTTTGAAAACAAAAATCTAAAACTTCTATTTTTTTCAAAAATAAATTTTTTCTTACTAAAGAAAGTTACACTATGTTTAGAATTTTCCACACTAAAAATTTTAACTTTTTCTTCATTACAATAATTTTTAACTAAATTCTTTTACTCATTTATATATTCAAAAATTTACTTCCATAATATAACTTCATATACATGTTCATTTTTCTTCAAATCAAAATCAAATTTATTTGAAGCACAATTGAGAACAAATAAATTTTTAAGTTCCTTTAAAATTTTTCATTTCTCCTCTAAACTTAAAATTTTAATAAAAATAAAACATTTTAGCATCATATAAATATTGGCATGAATGAAAACTAAAAATAACATGCTTGCAGAAATTTTCATATCCTAAATATGCAAGTACAAAAATTATAAACATGAGTAAAAAAATTAAATTGATCAAATTAAAAAAAAATTAACATATAAAGATTCATTAGACTTTTATGCAGTAGAGTATAACATAAAATCAAACAAACACACTAACAAACATATATGACTGCAACACAAAGAAAAATACTGGTAGTAAATTGAAAATTTTAAACATCCAGCTTTTAAGTAAAAGGTTAGCTAGATTCTAAACTTTCCTAAGATTCCATAATTAAGTTTAGCACAAACTAACTAAATACTTTAAACATCACAATTAAGACAATTACTACCATACAAACATAATAACTACTCACAAAACACAAATACATCGCAGTAGGTGTACAACAAAACACAATATAACAAAAACTAACAATCTTAAAAATAACGATTGAAAACATAACACAAAGTACAGAACAACTACATTAACAATTCATAACAACACATACACTAAAACATAAAAAAAAACTAAAGATCCAAATTAATCATCAGTCTCCTCTTTATCAATATTGTTACTACGCCAAATAGTTGCAGGCTTGTATGGTGGATATCTGGGGTACTAAGGAAATACAACATCCTGGTTACCTCTCATAAGGTTTTCCATAGCTAAATTGAATTTACCCTCATAATCGCTATGTCTCTTCATATACCCATACATATGCTCTGCAAAATGTTCTAAATTCGATACCATTACATTGGTATAAATAACATTATTTAGTATTATTTCCATGAGTGGTGACTGAGAATCAAATCTAGAAGTCTGACCTTGTGATGTAGAAGGATGTGAAGTAGAACCTCGTGACGTCGAAGCAGCAAAACTATTGGAGAATCCACCAATCAAACAAAAAATAGAATGATGTGAATAAGATTTCACATTCACACTGCTAATGGGCTTTAGTGACTGTAAAATCTCCTCCCAGCTGTCAAGTCTAACTTCAGTCTGCTCGCATAAAGAAAAGATCAAGGATGTGAATCCCAAACCTGCAGTAGCAGTAGAGACGACATAACTGATATTAACTCCAAGAATCAAAGCTCCAATATCAATAGGCTTAAACTGCTGAATAAAATAGCTCAAGGTTGCTTGATCTCGAGTCACTTCACTAATATGATTTGTAGGTAGCAGACGAGCCGAAACAAAATAGTGCCATGCCTTTGCAGTGGAATCTAAATTTGAAGTAGAAACGTTTACTCTTCTTTCATTTGTAATCTTCTAAAGGCCTCTTCCTTTTGTTAAAAATGAAATGATGTCGTCTAACTCCTCTTCAGTAGGATTATAGTTTGAATAAAAACACAAAGTACTTGAAGGTAATTGATAAAAATGATTAATACCTCAAGGGAAAAATGCACTGTCTTAACCCTCACCATGACTTCTTCTTAATCAGCTTCAGGGAGATTCTCATAGAAATCCCGCACATCATAAATCACTACGACAACAGAAAAACATCAGAACCGCTCCCACTGGTGGTGAACAATCAAATCTCAATAACTCCTCCCAAACTTTTATAACATCGCTCAAGAATCAATTTTCTCGCTTGCACACTATATCGATCTTGAGCTCTTGAACTGACAAACATGGTTGAATCAAATGGAGCCTGACCAAGGGAAAATATGTTGAGATTTTCATACCTCTTTTATACTGTTTTTAATGATATTGCACTTTAAAGAATGATATTTTTGATGTTTTGTTGTAGGAATGATGAATTAGGGTCAAGGGAGCAAAAAGATGCAAAAAGGAGTGAATTTGGAGCAAAAATGACCAAAATGTGGAGAATTGCACTAGGGCGCCGATGGTGCCATCGAGGCCGCCGACGGAGAGCTTTTCCCGAGGCTACAGAAAAAATTCTCCAGAAGGCCGACGGCGGTGCCATCGAGGCCGCCGACGGTGGGATCGACTGTTATGTGACATGTACAATGGATAAGGCCGGATTTTGGAAGGGTACGTAAGCAACTCTTGGGAAAACTCATCCACATCTTTAAAGAGAACATTTTGGTCAAAAATGAGGAGACTTTTGGAGTCCTGGAGGTTAGAAAGGATCCATTAGTGCGTAGAAAGCTTGCTAGAGCGTATAACTGTGAGTAATTCTAATTTTAAGAGTGGAGGGAAAGTGAGAGATTTCTTTCTCCTTACTACTTCGAAGAGGAATTCTGTGTGTTGTAAAGAAAGGAAGAGATTCAGAGGAACTTCGAGGAGTGTTGTTGGGGATAAATTTAGAGATAAGTTATTTACTTGTTATAGTTTGTATGTCTTTGATTTTATATATGAATTCCAAGTTGTGTTGTGCTTTCCCCATGAGTTCTGAGTAGTTTTCTCTGTCTTTCTCTTTGTCTCCAGATTTGTGAAATGGTGATTTTAATTGATGAAGCATGAAAATGTTTAAGAAATTATTATGATATTTTCACTTCAATCTTAATTTACTTTCAATCTGGCCAATTGAATTTTTAAAATATGTTGAGTTTTACAACAAAAGTGAAGATTACATTCAAGATTCAGGGAGGTCAAAGCCCTTGGAAGTTGGGTGCAAATAAATAGGCAAGTATTATTATCGAGCGTAGAATTGGAGATTTTTGAGTGACAGACTAAAATCCCCAATTCGTTCCTATCGTTTGGGTGCTGACGTGTAGATGTTAGCCCTCAGGTGTGGGGAACGTGGGAGCTCCAAAGTGAGAGCCAATATCCTTCCAGCCTAGCCGCAGAATCAATAACCAAGCATAGGATTAGTCAATGTTATTTATGTCTGGTCCAAAGAGTAAGGAATAGGTATGCTCTTATTTGACACAATATAAATTGAAATAATTCATTTTATCCATTCATTATAATTTCTTGGCAAGGAGAAGGATGCTTTCTTATATATTGAATATCACAATTAAACGTTATTTTCTATAATTAGTTATTATCCACATTATCTACTTATTTCAATTGCCTATTAGTGACAGATAAGCAACTTGAACATCGTTGTAGTTGAAGTATTACTTTTTATTAAATCTTAGTCCGCAGTATTCTATTTCTCCCTGTGGGATCATTATCTACGACTCTATTAGAGCCCTATATTACTTGAGCGATACGTATACTTGCGTTGAAAAATTTGACTTTAACATTATTGAATATTATATATATACATCTTTATTAAATCAAACATATAAATATAAAGTCGCAGTCAATTTTTTTGCATCGTTGCTAGAATTTAAATCTTCTAGTAGCGTCATCAAATTCTTGCAATTGTTGATTTACAAAAAAGGTCGGTCAAAGCCTTCCCCTTTCTCCTCTTCATTCTTGGTGTGATTTCTAAAAAATGTTTAAATTTAATAATAAATTCCACATTCAACTCGAAGTTACTAAATTAAACTCCTTAAAGCTTAAACTAACAAATCCATGCCTTTTTCATAAATTTTTCTCAAATTCTCACCATGAATAGTGATTTTTATGTAGCTCGTGAATGTGCTCAAAATACTTGGTGAAAATAAAAAATTTTTGCATATAAGTAAAGCTCTTACCTCAAGGATATCAAATCTAGCAATATTTACTTTAAATCGCCAAGAAATTTTCAAATGTGATAAGCCCTAGGTCTAAAATTACGAAATACTGAGGTTGAAGATGAAGTCGAGGTTCAGTATTGGTGTATTCAGACTGATTTTTCACTTAAAACTGTTCGCGAACTGGTTTTTGTGAACCAGCACTTAGGCGCCTGTATCTCGGTTTGGGCAGCTTTTAGGCACGGGTCTCGGCGCTTAGGCTTCATTGCACAAATTTTAATTTTTTTAAAATGCACTCCTAACCTATGTCAACCAACCCTACATGATCTCATAACACTTTATATACTATTTCTTTCCCTCTTAACTCTCATCTTATTCAAGATTCACTAATTTCAACATACAATAACACAAAATTTCACACAAACAAAACACTTATATTCTTTCATGAATGATTACACACGTTTTCAAATACATAAATTCTCAATCCAAATAGTCTTGGAAGAGAAAACTTTTAATACAAATACAAGATAATTATCACATAATAAAATACTAAACACACTTAACATTAAACAAAGACTAAACACACAAACACTGAACCACAAACTTAATTCCATTCTCCAGTTGGTGGAATGAATCCTCACCTCTCAATAGTCTCTCCTTCAACATTTAGAAAGTATATCTGAAATAATGATGATGATTAATAACTCTAGTTGAATCTTCTCCAAACCACTTATTCTTCAGATACATAGTCTAATTTGCTTTTTCTATAAAACTAGTAAGGCTAAACTACATCTTAAGTTGCCATCTCATATAATCCAGATGCGCAATAACTTCCATCACTTTTGCTTTAATCAAAGCCACGTCAGCCTCAACTTTAGTGATTTTCTTCGCTATCCCTTCGATACTAAAGGTGAGGAAACTGTTATATAACTCTTACACACTTTGACTAATAAATTTCTTTCTCATTGCCTCCTCTTTCTTCTTCTTTAAATCACTGTCCCAAGATGACATTTTTCCAAAATCTCTCCTTTTCACTTAGGAAATGAATTGTGATAAAAATCCTTAAATAACCCTTCTATTTATAGGCTCTAAACTCTTCTTAAAACTCCTTGGTATGTTTTAGAACTGTCTCCCACATCAAAGCCAACCAAATGTAGGTTAAAACTCCTTAAAACCAAAATTAGAACATGTTTTTTAACTATCCTGCTTAAGCGCCGGATATTGGTGCTTAAGTACCAGTGCTTAATTTAGTACAGACCAAATTATTGTCCAAATACTCATTCTAACATGTCTAAGTCATCTTTATAATATTCACTAACTTAATATACAATAAAAAGTACTACCATAATTTTTTGAATCACACCCAACAACACACCAATAAAAACAAACACATAAATAATTATGGGTCGTATTCTACAGAGCGCTTGGTTTAACGTCGTCAGCCAGACGTAACCAGTGCTTATTTTGGTTGACACAACATAAAAAATCCATTTAATTTAAGTTGGTCACCTAAAAAGTAGGATTTCAGCATGCGGCCATTCACTTTGAATATTTTGTCAGCTTTAGGATCTTTGTTATCAACAGCTCCATAGGGATAAAATTTCATCACAACAAATGGGTCAATTCACCTCGACTTAAGTTTGCCTGAAAATAATCTTAATCTTGCATTGTAAAGCAAAACTTGTTTCTCTGGTTGAAATTTTTAGTTAGAATCCTCTGATAATGCTACATCTTCATCTTTTCTTTGTAAACTTAGAATTTTCATAAGGTTCATTCCTTATCTCTTTAAATTCATTTAATTGCAATAACCTTTCTCACCAACATCCTTTAAATTGTAATTAAATTCTTTAATAGCCCAATATCTTTATGCTCAAGTTCAACTGGTGAGTGACACGCTTTCCCAAATATTAGCCTGTATGGGGACATTCCTATAGGAGTTCTGTATGCAGTACTATAAGCCCAGAAAGCATAATCAAGTTTGACTGACCAATCCATTTAGTTGGATTTATAGATTTTTTCAAAATTCTTTTAACTTCTAGATTAGATAATTCAACCAAACCACTTGTTTGAGGATGATAAGCATTAGCAATTCTATGATTTATATGAAATTTCTTTAATAACTTCATCATTATTGCATTTTTAAAATGACTTCCCCCATCAATTATGGTTACTCTCGGCTTCCCAAATCTACAAAATGTATTCATTCTTAAGAACTTTGCAGCACTTTGAGCATCACATCGAGGTAAAATAACAACTTATATCCATTTGGATACATAGTCTACTGCTAACAGTATATATAAATTTCTGAAACATGGTATAAATGATCCAATGAAATCCAATCCCTAAACATCAAATATCTAAACTTCTGACCATAATTGAGGGGCATCTTATTCCTCCTAGAAATATGTCCTACTCATTGACATCGATCACAAGTTTTAATAGAAGTGTTAACAACTCTAAAGATTGTAAGCCAATAAAATCTAGATTGTAAAGTTTTGTATGTTGTTTTATCAACACCAAAATGTCCCCCAAAATATAAATTATGAAATTTTTGGATAATTTTATAAGTTTCTTCTAAAGGCACACATCTTCAAATAAATAGATCATTTTCTTGTTTATATAAAAAAGGGTCATCCCAAAAATAAGTCTTAGCTTCAGATAAGAATTTCTTTTTCTATTAGTATGTCATTCCATTGGGTATAATATCACTAATAATGAAATTCATGTCAGCGTTATTTCAGTTTGGATTGTGGGGTTGCCCGTAAGAAGCTGTCGGTCACCGGAATTGAAATCCCGTCGCCCGCTTCGGAAGGACGTTGAAGTATGAAATCAAACTAACCCCATATTTTTCATAGTTTAAAATGAAAGAGCATTGTACCTTAAATCCTGTATCTATCCCGATGGATAAACACAAGAATTGAGGATGACGCTCGTTCAAATAAACTAAGGAAAGTATGACGTCCGTTTGGTCTGCAAAACCTTTGTATTTGCTGACAAGTTCCCCTATTTAATATAAAGGATTAAATAGAGTTTATACTAAGCTGGGTTCGGACATGCTTCCTATAAGGGCAAGCCCCTATAGTTAATTACATCTTAAATGACCAAAGCCACCAAAGAAAACTCTCTATAAAAATCAAGAAATATTACCTTCAAGGAATTTCAAAGGGTAGGACTCTTCAACGAAATCCAACATAGGGGTGTGCAAGGGGATTGGTTCAAATTTGGAACATTTTTTTTATTATAGAATCCAAAGGAAGAAGGACTAGGGGATGTCATGGATCCAGAGGAGAACCTCAGTGACTTCCCAAGCTATCCTACTGTTTGGCTTCAGTTTTGAGGAGAAATATTTAGGTGTTTCATCCTGTCAATTTTGTTAGTTAGGGGTTACAATTGTGTGAAATGATCACACAAATAGCCTGGAAGATGTAAGGATTTAGGTAGTGACAAACGACAACCTCGGAATCATAAGATGAGTTAGGGCTTATATTCTATAGCAGGGCTATGCAAAGGCCTAAAGATAAGGTGAGGATTTACGTTGCATAAGCAAGCAACCTCGAGGTCCTATGGCTTTGTTGTTTAA
>NEWO01000279.1:1107784-1131194 GCA_003013225.1 Phalaenopsis aphrodite | reverse complement strand
TTTTTAGCCTTTTAAAAATTATTTTTAAGCTTTAAAATTCAATATCTTTATTTAGAAAATCAGGAAAAATATTCTAATTACTACTAGATGATTAGTAAATAATTTAGAACATTTCCATGAGTTTTATTATTTTTGTGTTTTTTATGAATTTTTAATTTTTAAATATTTAGAATAGACTAAAAATCAAATTTTTATCTTAAATATCAATTTATTTTTAGAAAATACCCCTAATCACAGAGAACTCAAAAAACCAAGTTTCATAATTTTTTTAGTTATATTTTGTTTTTTAAAAATAATTTAAATGTTATGAGTGGTATTTATCTTTAAAAATCATTTTATGTTATTAAATAAACTCAAAATATTTTAAAACTTTTATGATGAGTTATGTGGATCATAAATCGCTGTGGAGATAAAAAATCAAGTTATTTAAATGTTTTCATTTTCCAAAATTAATTATCATAGTGATTTAGTATTTCAAAATTTTAAGGATGTTTTAAATGACTTAACCCATGAAATTATTTCCAAAGGTTTCTCTAGTCGTGGTGGACCTTCCAAAATTCTATTAGGATTTTATAATTAACATGCTAATTTCCATGATTATTTTAAGGAAATAATGTGAAAAAACTTAAAAAATATTTATCTCTATATAGGAACCTCATTTGAATTTGGAAAAATCATAGAAGACTTCCCCTGATAGAGGCTACAACATGTAAAAATTTCAAGCCAAGGTAATGTGTCAATATGCATGGAAAATCAAATGATTCGAGATAGTGTTTAATTAATTAAAAATATTTTATGCATTAACTAGACTTGAAAATTATTTCAATTTGTTCTTCTCTATTTACTGAGCAAGAGTGTATTTTTATTTGTTTTTGTGATTTTTCTACACAAATTTATTTATTTTTGAAGTTTTGGGGATTAAATAAATAAGAAAATGCCCCTATTTTCCTACTTATCCATGTCAACCTCATACCGGTCGAACAGGCCACATGTCGCTTTGTGATTGGCGCCGTTAGCCAGCTCATTCCCGCCCATCTCGGACCGAGGTCTGTCCGACATGATCAGGGCCATCCGATCCTTTTTATCCTCGTTTCTCAGGTAAGATATTCTTAAAGTACCAATAATATCAAGAATATCCTACCAAGCAAACATCACAAAGATATTCTTAAAAAGGAAAAGACAAAGAGGTTACCTGATATTGTATCTGGTCTACACCATCTACACTGTGGGGAGCATTTTTCTCCTCGACATACTGATGTTTATGCTATGACACTCCGTCCAAAGACATCATCGTTAAAGAGAAAAATATGGATACCCAAGGTTGCTGCACCGATAGAGTCTAGTGAACCCGCATGGTAAGATGATGGAATGAAGCCAAGGTTTGAAATATCTGGCATCGTCGCAACGATTGTCAGCGAGATGGAAGAACAAGTAGAGGATGTCCAGCAAGGTCCTCCAGATCTTAAGGTGATTCAAGAATAGATAATTGAAGAAAAAATTGAAAAGCTCAGAGCTGAGATTTTTGAGTTGGCTTGGGAACATGGAGTTTCCATCGATGATGATGATGAAAATTTTGACTATAATGATTACCTCGAAGAAGATTTCATGGATGTCCATGATATCGAGACCAGGGCCACTGCATCCGTGCACGACACTCAACCTTCTACTTAGGAGAATGTCGTAGATGAGTTGCACAAGGCTGTCCTCTTAAGGGATGAGAAAGTCAGCTAGTTGGAGAAAAGGATAGAAGAGATGGCCAGTGGCATGATCACTATGGCCACAATTCAATGACAATCACAAGTATTGCAACTAGCATCTCTAGAGATTAACCAACCCGAAATCATACATATTATAGATGAAATAAAGAATTTGCCTCAGCAAACAAGGATGAGCAACCAAAAAAAGATTTTCCATCAAGCGTCATACCAGAAAAAGAATTTAAACAGATGGTCAAGGAAGTTTGGGATTCCTTAACCCAATCTAACATTGATTCTAAAAGTTAGACCTTACCCAGAAGAGTTCAATGTCATACCTTTCCCTATGGGTTTTGTATTCCTAAACTTTAAGATATTTGATGGAACCGGAAACCTCAGACAAAACCTACACTTTTGAGCCAGTTGTGGCAATACTTAAAATAACAAAGCTTTACTCTGTCAACAGTTCATCAACAGCCTGTCAAGAGTCGTCTTTGATTGATATGTCATTTTACCCAACTGTTCGGTTAAGACATTTGCCGAGTTGGAGAAATTATTTTAAAAGAGATTTGCCGGAGCGCAACATCATGTTTCCATATGAGAACTCAAGATGGAGAAACAAAAGCCCAACAAGACTATGGTGGATTACATTTTGAGGTGGAGAAACCTTAGCATGAAGTGCGAACCTTAACTACAGAAACATCACGTGTTTAAGATCCTACTTAAAAGCATTCATGGACCAGTAGCTTTCATACTCAAGGTATTGACCATCAAATCCTTCGAGAAGCTACTCAGCAAGGCTAATAGTCTTCAAGAAAAAATCAAACACATGGATTCTCACGAGAAGTCAAAAACAATTGAGTTTGAAAAGAAATCAAGAATAGTCGTAACTGTTGATAAAGGAAAAAAATTTGATAAAGATATATGCAGAAACTACTCGTGAAACTTCATCACAGCAGGCTGCAAAACAGAATAGCGAGTCTAACTAGTGACCTCCATAGGGATCATCTCAAAATAAAAGAATATCTCTGGCAGAACGACATAAAATGGTGTACTCTTTTAAAGATGAAGCTGTATCTAAATATTAAGAAGCCTGATGGAGAAGCTCGAGTTCAAATTACTAGACCCAAAGAAACCCGTAGAGGTCGATAAGAAGGATCAATAGAATTATTGCCCATATCACTGATTACTGGGACATACAATAGAATAATGTTTCACCTTTAAGGATCGGATTGAGAAAAATCTCAAAGAAGGAAATATAATGATCCTAAAAGAGTATTTAAAAGAACATGAAAAAGGTTCCATAAATATGATTTCGGCCGAGTCGATCGCTCTGATTGATCCGTACAATGGAGAAATGGATGGAGTACAACTTAGAACAAGCTTAAGAGGGTCCTAAACCAAATATAGAATTCAACAAAACAATCCTCTACACATGCCGGAAAAGATCGATGGGATACGGTTTGGAGCAAATCATCCAAGAAGATGTTAAATGAAGTACAAAATGCTTCAAAGCAACCTACTGCTCAAAGTCTCAGCCCGCTAGGCCCGAGATGAAGATTTCACCACCAGAGTTTTCTTCATCAAAGTCAAAGCAAAAGAAGTATGTCATCACAAGTATTGATTGTATGGGGGGTAGGATAGGGGTTGTCTCTCCTAGATTGGTTGTCTCAGATTCGGGAAAGAAAATCCTCGAACACCTGACTTTGTATGATTATCTTTTTACCACTCTGGGACTGATGAATATAATGATTGTGATTTTGGCTACGTTTTAACTATTTCTAGTGATAACGTAATCGATCATGAACAATATGACCTTGATCTGGATTCCCAAAATGATCCTTAAATTGTACTTGAGTTCGACAAACTCACTAACAATACTGAAGAAGGCATCGATGATACCACTTACGATAGCACCACGAGCGAGGATCCGACCCTCGAGCACCACGATGCACCACTCGCCCTCAAGTTAGATCTCTCTCACAAAGAAGAAACACTGAAAGATTTAATAATGATACCTCAAGAAGAAGAAAATTACAGAAATAAGCTTAAGAAATGGGAAGTATTGCGCCCAAGGATAGCTCCTACAGACAAAGGAAAACAAATAACAACTTGAGAGGAATTACCTCCACCTCCATTAATGGAAGAACCACACAACCAAGAGAAAATTGGAAGGTCATACAAATTGGATTACAACGTGCTAGCTCAGCTCAGCAAGTTGCTGGCCCGACTAAGCATTTATGACGCTCTGATCCTATCAAAGGAGATGAGAGAGTCTCTGGTTACAACATTGCTTGACCAAGATATTTGCTTAGGTTAATTAGCCATAACATCCTCAGAAGAAGTTTGCTCATTGAAAGAACAGTCACGGGTAACCTTTGTAGATGAAGATCTGCTGCTTGGTAAAACCGATCACAATCGACCACTCTACATCTCCTTCAACTTGGGCTGATTTGTATTATCTAGAGTTCTGGTAGATCCTGAAGCATCTCTCAAACTGATGAACCTACGGACATTGACCTATTTGGACATAGAAGCCCAAGAGCTTATGACCGATAAAATGATGCTAAGAGGATTTAACCTAAAAGGAGAAAGAGCCCTTGGATCGATCACATTACTTATGAAGGTTGAAGAACTAGCAACAACTGCTAAATTTCATGTCATCAATGTTGAGACCTCTTTTAACGCTCTGCTTGGTCGATCGTAGATTCATGAACACAACATGGTTCTGTCATCTCTGCATCAGTGCATCAAATACTGCAAAGAAGGACAAGAATACTGCATCAAAGAAAATCTACAACCGTTTTCAATTCATGAAGACGGTATTCATATGCTGCCTACTACGCACCACCAAAGAAAACCATCTTCTCGCGCGAGATTCCGATAAACAAAAATTAAGATTCAGAAAAATCACAAAAAAGAGGCCATTCAGCTGTGCTTCAACGATCTTCCGCCACCCTTTTACATCAAATTGGTGGAGCTTCTTTTGGTTCGCGCACCTGAGGTTGAGGCCAGGGTCGTAGACGAGGAAGAATCAATCTAATTGTTGAACGGACTAGGCCAACCATCAACATTGGTGATGAAGACAGTTCTGAAGATGAAATAATGATGACAAATTAGAAGAAATCTCAGTATGAGATATCCTTAGAAGATACAAAAAAAAGTTAATATGAAACAATGTGTGACCAGATAAACCACTATGTGACTATGACTCTTACTCTAATCCTCCCTCAGAAAGTTGAAAGTTTAGAGGTCAAGGAAGTTTGTAGTGTTGGTTCAAAGCAGATGAAATTTTACCGTGCTTCTACCTCTACTAATCTTGAAAATCATGTAAATTTGGAAGATGATCCTCAAATTAATGCAATTGCCTTTTAGTTACTTTTCGCCTTATGTACAAAAGTTAATTCAACAGAGACATTTTCCAAAAAAAATGCCAAAAGGTAAACTACAAATTTTTGAAAAACTATGGAGTGTTAAACGTCAAACTCCAAACTCGAAAGAGGGTCTCAGATTTGGTACAGTGGGACCAGTTGATGATTCAGAATTTTGCATGATTGTTACTTGTGAATCAGGAGAGGATTGCCTCAATATAGAGGTTAACTCAACTGACCCACTGCTAGAAGATGCTCCACCAAAGTTTAAGGAGGAAATCAAGTCAACTGTCGACGAGTTAAATGAAATGAAGCTCGGGACTGAAGAACAACCCTGACCTACCTTTATAAGTTCTTTACTCAATGTGAAGAGTCTTCATAATTGATCAAATTGTTAACATAATTCAAAGATTGCTTCACCTAGAGTTATGATGAAATTGCAGGACTATCAGTAGAAGTAGCAGTTCATAAACTCGGGGTGAACAAAGATATGTCTCCTGTAAAAAAAGCCCCCAGATGAACGCACCTTGAATTAGAACAACAAGTCATAGACAATGTGAAGAAATTAATAAATGCTAATTTTGTGCGTGAAGAGTAGTACCCCACATTGTTAGCTAACATTGTTCCAGTCAAGAAGAAAAATGGACAAAGACGCGTTTGTGTCGATTTTAGAGATCTAAATAAAGGATGTCCGAAAGATGAATTCCCACTGCCAATACCAGAGATGATGGAGGACATCACCTCGACACATAAAATTTTCTCCTTTATGGACGGATCTTCGGGATACAACCAAATCAAGATGGCGCCTGATGATGTAGCCTCACAACCTTCAGAACGCCTATCAGGATTTTTTGCTACACAGTTTTGTCATTTGGGTTAAAGAACACTGAAGCAACATATCAACAAGCAATGAAGAAGATTTTTTATGACCTCATTCATAATCAAATGGAATGATACATGGAGGATTTGATCATCAAAAGTAAATGAAAAATAGACCATTTGTACGATTTGAGGATCGTGTTCGAACAGTTACGATGATATGACCTTAAAATGAATCCTCTAAAGTGTGCCTTTGGTGTTATATCTAAGAAATTTCTAAAATTTGTTGTCCGTCATCAGGGAATCGAGATCGACCCGGATAAGATTAAATCCATATTGGAAATGCCTTCTCCTAAAACTTTGAAACAACTACATTCCTTCTAGAAGAAGTTGGCATATCTGAGACGCTTTATCTCCTATCTCTTAGATAGTTGTCATCCCTTCTCGTCATTAATTAAAAAGGACCCAAAATTTGTTTAGGAAGAGAAATGTCAGTGGGCCTTTGAGGACGTTAAAAAATATTTAATGATGCCTCCTATTTTGACAGCCCCTATTCCAGAGAAACCTTTGATACTTTATACCGCGGTTTTAGATGACTCTCTTGGAGTCCTCTTAGCCCAAGTCAATGTTGAGGGTAAAGAAAACGCACTCTACTACTTAAGTCATCGTCTAATGCCGATGGAGATGAGGTATCCATCTATTGAGAAGCATTGTCTGGTGTTAATTTTTTCCGCCCAAAAGCTTAGAAATTACATGCTCTGTAATAAAATTGCCCTAATCTTAAAAGTTAATCCATTGCAAAATTTGATGACCCGACCAACACTCTCCGGACATCTAGCATGATGGTCAATGATATTATTGCAATTCGATATAACTTTCGTTCCCCTTCATGCTATCAAGCGACAGATTCTAGCAGACTTTCTTGTTGCACACACACTGTCGGCTAGGTCCCCTCTTAATAACGAACTACTAGATGATGAGTACTACAAATGGAATTCTCTAGTGCACAACACTGGGAAATGTATTTTGATTGTGCTTCATCAGTCAGAAAGGACAAATGATCAAGAACAGTTATATCAGGAAAGGCAGGGATTGGTTTGATCTTTATCACAACAGATAAGGGCATGCTGAGATTCTCGTACCACTTGATAGAGCCGTGTACCAACTGCGAAGCAGAATACGAAGCCTTAATCACAGGGTTGGAGTTGGCAATTTCAATGGACACAATAGATATTACATCTACAACGACTCTCAACTTTTCATCCAGCAAATTGTCGGACAATACAAAATTTTGAAACCATGACTAGCAGAATACTCCTGTTACACGATGAAGCTGCTAGAACAGATTCCTAATGTGACATTCTATCGGATTCCTAGGGGAGAAAATGCCCATGCTGATGCACTAGCAAAACTCGCTAAAGAATTAACATGTCCCCCAAAGAATTCCATTGAAATCACAGTACAAGGAAGGCATGTTTTGTCTCAAATTGAACTTGAAAATCTACACAAGCTCAAAAAAGAGGAAACAACGATTGCAGTTGCGGATATCAACGAAGATTGGTTCAAACTATTAATAGAATATTTGCATATTGGGAAACTACTAGAAGACAAGTCTAAAGCACATCACATCACAAAAAGGGCTATATTGTATGCTCTTGTAGGTGATGTCCTCCACAGAAGATCGTTTGATCAGATGTGGTTACGGTGCTTAAGCAAAGCCGAGGCACAAAATATTATCAAAGAAATACATGCTGGATTGTGTGGCGCTCACCAGTCAGGGCTAAAGATGAAAATGAAGATCAAAAGACTTGGATATTATTGGTCAGCAATGATGTCCGACTCCATGGAGAGCCAGAAAACGTCATTAGTGCCAAGTGAATGGGGCGGTCTTGCACCAACCTCCAAATGTGCTACACCCAACTTTTTCTTTGTGGCCATTTGAGTGGTGGGGGCACGGACATAATAGGTTTGATAGAACCTCCATCTTCTATAGGACACAAGTTTATTCTCACCGCTATAGAATACTTCTCTAAATAGGCAGAGGTAGTACCGCTATGAAAGGTTACAGCACAACATGTCCTCCAATTCTTGAAAAGCCAAATCATCTACTGTTTTGGTGTACCACGCAAAGTAATCTCCGACAACGATACGACATTCAAAAGTATAAAATTCAACAACTTTATCAAACAACACAGAATAGATTAGAGATACTCTAAAATTTACTATCCTAGAGCAAATGTATTAGCTGAGGCCTTCAACAAGATATTGGTACAAATTTTAAAGAAAAAACTTGATGAAAAAAAAAGAGATTGGCACAACAAATTGCTAGAAGCTTTGTGGGCCTACCAAACAACATTCATGACTCCCACTCAGTGTAAACCATGCATGCTCGTGTACGGGTTTGAAGCCTTACTACCACTAGAAATTCAGATGCCGTCTCTCAAAGTCGCTGTCGCCAAACAGCTTACAATAGAGGAAAGTGCAAAGCTCAGACTTGAAGAACTAGAAAATCTTGAAGGAAAATTGCTTGAAGCATAGTAACATTTGGAGTTTTATTAAGCAAAGATGGTGCAAGTTCACGAAAAATTGGTCGAGCCAAGGATATTTAAAGTTGGTGACCTCGTCCTTGTACTCAAAAGGCCTATACTAGCACGCCGCAATATAAGTGAAAATTTTGAACCAACTTGGGAGGGAACATTTGTCATTGAAAATGTCTACATAGGAGGAGCCTACCAATTAGTAGATTTCTAGGATGAAAGACCCATGCTTCCATTTAACAGACAATACTTGAAGACATACTATGCAACCTGACATTGCTCATCGCTGCATGATTTGAAAATCATAAAATTTTCATTGTTCTAAGGGATATCTATGTGGCCAAAATTCTGTGATCAGGTCCCAAAATGTTGTAATTAACCTCAATTTAATGAAGAATTTGGAAAATTACACACTGCAATTCTCTTTTCTACCTTTAAGTTTAAGTTTAATAATATACTAAATTAAACAAAATAAATACATAAATAAATAACTTCTTCACCAAAATAAATTAAAATTTCCTCTAATTAAAAAGCTCTATTTTTTTCTTGTTCACGCTAAGTTTTAGCTCACTCATGTTTTTTCTATCGTCTATAGAAAATTGTCAGGTCAGAAGCTGATCTTTGCCTTCAAGGATGGTTGGAACCTCTCGCATTATGAGAAGATGACACCACAACGTAGCATTATTGAATTCAACATGGTGTTCAAAGAAATTGACATGAGCTACGAAGGTCCTATAATGGATGCAGTCAGCGGAAAAAGAAAGGAGAGACTGCCCTCACTTCTGAAATTCAAATCCAAAAGCAATCCCTCACTGAAAGGGAAAGAGGTGATAAGACAGCACGATCCCATGGTAGGAACCAGCCGTCTACCATCCATGGTAGCCACTCCAACCAGAAACTTGGTTGTTTCTAACAATTGCAGGATACCATTCGCTTTGCTACGGAGGACTTAACAGAGAAATTCCAACCATCGTAAGTACAGAGCTCTCTTGAGAGAAGAAAAGAGACGTCAACAACAAATAGAAAACCAACTTGTCCCCATTCCGGAGGGACACATCTATGAACCAGATATGAAGGAAACTTCTTCCAGCCTGCCCACCATAGATGAGGAGCCTGGATATGTTCAAGATCCACAAGTACCGCAAGCCTTGGATGCCCTTTGCGTAGGTTTCCCTACTTGCAACGTTGAAATACCACCACAAGCATCAACTACAGGAGCTTTTGTCGAATGTCCAGATTGTAATTTCATGCACTTAGAGCATTTCAACACTATTTAAGCATGTGCTTCTAATGAAGATCAATCTCGGACCAACAATTCCCAGATGGAGGGGGCATATGTCCCATTGGGTACAAAATAATATGACCCATGCTATACTGAGATGTATGTTCCGATGGACGCCGATTCATACATCCCGTTAGAGGTAACATTGGCACCAGACTGGATTCCTATCAATAATGAATTGAGGGAATGTCCATGTCAGCCGCCCATCCTCAGTACAATAGAGTATTATAAAAACAGCAAAGTCAACAAAATAAGCTTTGAGTTCTATGAACAAGTTCATAGGGAACTCATTAATATATTGGAAGGACTGAAATTGTATGTCAGGGTCTTTTCAGAAAAAGATGAACAAAGAATTCGGGATTGTATCTTTGACTTAAGAGATAGAGCTCGAGTAGGCTTGCTCATGGAAAGAACCAAGACTCAGCCATGGAAATGGATCAGAGGAAAGGGAAGGATTACAATACAATGTGGGTGCTGCTATAATTTCANTCATGGAAAGAACCAAGACTCAGCCATGGAAATGGATCAGAGGAAAGGGAAGGATTACAATACAATGTGGGTGCTGCTATAATTTCAAGAAAGATAGGCAAGGAAATCCTCATGGGATTCTCAGGTATGATCAAGTGGATCCGCTGCCCCCGATGATCAAATGGATGATTAAACAAATGGTTCGATGGAACATACTACCAGTCGACTGCATTCTAAATAACTACATCATCAACATATATGATGAGGGAGACTGCATACCTCCTCACATCTATCATCATGATTTTGTAAGACCCTTCTGCACAGTCTCATTCATGAGTGAAAGCAATATTCTCTTTGGGAAAGAAATCGATGTTATTGGCCTCGGTGAGTTCCAAGGACCTATAGAGATTCCTTTGCTAGTAGGTTCAATGCTTGTTCTAAAAGGCAACGGTACAGATGTCGCCAAGCATTGCATTCTCGGAGTGCAACACCAACAAAATACCTTTTGGATTTCAACCGGATCCTGAACTCAAAGAACTGTTGTCGTATGAGCTATGAGAAGGTTGCACCTTTAAGCAGACGTGAAGGGAACTCTTGTCCTGGAACATGGTTTAGAATGTCATCTTGATCATAAGCTCACTACGCAAGGGGACAGATATTCAGAGGGTTCCTCTTTCTTCTCTACTACATTACAAATATGAAATGTCTCAGACATTATCAGTACATGATATGTGCTCGACATGACACATTCCGGATGTACCTTCATGCAGTTTGTATATTGTACTCCTTTTGAGGCATTGGCCTACTTTTCATATGTAACATTTTATTGAAGTAGATTAATGAAATTCCTTTCAAAAAATTTGTCTGTTGTTCAATTGCCCTTCTCAGTGCGATGGGTAAAAGCCATTTAACCATGTATTGTTTCACAACTACAATGAACGAAGAACAAAACAACAAACATTTATTGATAAAAAAAAGAAAATTTCAAATAAAATAAATGACAAAAAAAAATAAATTATGATAAATTTAAATAAAAAAATCTCTCTTTTGAAAAAATCAACCAACTAAAATTAAAATTTGAAGAACATATTTTCAAAAATTAAATGTGATAAAAAGAACAAGAAAATAAAACAAAATTGTTGATTAGATCCTCTCGATTTTGGAGTTTTTTACTCTTTGCTAGCGCAGCACGACTATCCTTGCCTACATTTAATTTTCGCATCACTGCAGAGTTGCACACTCTGCACAAAACCCCACAAAATTCTGCAAATCTTCCTAAAAATAAATGTCAACATCTTCACATGCCACATATCTTTAAATTCAACACCACAAAATATTTAGATATATCAATTCTCATCTTTGAATCAGTCACTACCGTCTGATTTACCCCTTTCAAGGTCGGTCCTTAACTTTCGATGCTCTCTTTTTGAGGTTGACCCTTACCTGTCAATTCCCATCTTCAAATCATTCATTACCTTCTGATTCACCCATTTCGAGGTCGGTCCTTACCATTTGATGCTCTCTTTCTGAGGTTCACGCTTACCTATCAATTCTCATCTTCGAATCAGTCACTACCTTCTGATTCACCCCTTTGGAGGTCGGTCCTTACCTTTCGATGCTCTCTTTTTGAGATAGACCCTTACCTGTCAATTCTCATCTTCAAATCATTCACTACTATCTGATTCACCCCTTTCAAGGCTAGTCCTTACTATCCGATGCTCTCTTTTTAAGGTTGAACTTTACCTGTCAATTCTCATATTCAAATCAGTCACTACCTTCTGATTCACCCCTTATGAGGTCGGTCCTTACCTTCTGACGCACTCTTTTTGAGGTTTACACTTACTTGCCAATTCTTATCTTTGAATCAATCACTACCTTTTGATTCACACCTTTTGAGGTCGGTCCTTACCTTTCGACGCTCTCTTTTTGAGATTGACCCTTACCTGTCATTTCTCATCTTCAAATCAGTCACTACCTTCTGATTCACCCCTTTTGAGGTCAATTCTTACCTTCCAACACTCTCTTTTTGAGATTGACCTTTACCTGTCAATTCTCATTTAGAATTGGTCCCTACCTTTTGATTCATTACCTTCATTGTTGGTCCGTACCTTTCGACGTTTTCTCCTGAGATTGACCCTTACCTGTCAATTCTCATTTGAAATCTGTCCTTAACTTCTGATCCACTTATTTTGAGGTCGGTCCTTACCTTTCAACACTCTATTTTGATACAATACTTAAATTTTAAATGATTACTCTGAAATCAGTCCCTATCTTCTGATTTCCACCTTTAAGGTCGGTCCATAACTGCAGTCTCTCTCTCTCTCTTAAAAAAGTTACCTAAATTTCAAATCCTCTCTTTAGAATCAATGCCAAAATTATGGCTCTTATTTTTCAGGGTCAGTCCCAAACTTCTGACTCTCTTCTAAAATTGATACCTAAATTTCAAATTTTTAGTTAGGGATCACCACTTACATGATGACTCCCATCCTCTAAAAACACTTGAAATCTGACGATAATAAAATCCACTCTCCAATCCTAATGAGAGTCCGTACTTCTTAACTTTAATCAAATATTCACCTCCTATATTCCCCAGTGGAAGCAAATAGCACATAGAATCCCACACTCCTTCTATGTCTCTTGACTTAGGATTTTGTATTGGTTTTCTTAATCCAGTCGGTCAACGCCAATACGCGCGGTGTGATTGCCCAGCACACCCCACCTATTGGGGGTCCATTTGTTGACCACACTTTTAGTTGAGGTCTAGTTTTTCTCTTTAGTAGCCTAGGGTCTAGCCATAGGACTTTCATATTGAAAATTCTTAGAGAACTAGAAAAAGGAAACCCTCACCATTAGAAATTCTAAACTCTTCTTTACTCAACTTGAGGTTCCACATATTGGTCCTAACCTCTAGCACTTAGTTGGTGGGGTCATTATGGAGGAGCTCAAGAAGAGTTACTATAGCTCTATTTGACCTTAAGGTTGACCTTGGGTGTTGGTCTAGAGCTAAGGCACTCACTTCACTCACAATCACTCACTACCCTAAACCCAAAATTTCTTGACTTTAGTCTCTTGAGCCTTTGGGAAACTCATGTAAATGGTCCCCTAAACCTACAAGCCCTAGGTCGAGGTTTAGCTAAGAGCAGTACATAGAGGACCCAAATGGGGTTTCCATTGATCCATGGCTTACTTTTGGTGGTTAGTTCCCAAATTTTACTCATAATACTCAACCTAGCCTTTTGCCCCTAAACTCCCCCAAATTACCTAAGTACCCTTGAAAACTTAAATTTGGCCAAACTTCCCAAAGTTATCCAAAATACCCAAACTTGTTCAAAAATCATTTCAAACCTTTGGAAAAAACACAAATTACCCAAAATCACCAAAATTTGCCAAATTACCAAAATGACCCTCATGGGCCCAAAATTCCAAAAATTCTACAAAATCCCAAAAATTCCCAAAGTATTTTAACTATTCTAAATTTCATTTTTCTCAACTACAACATGACCCAATTTGGCCAATTTGGCCATCTTTGATCAAGACCACCAAATTTTCCTTTAAAGGCCCAAATTCCCCAAATTCTGCTCAAATGTCCATCAATTTGATGCCAATCTCCCAAAATTTCAATCTCAAACTAAAATTAACTTTCAATGTGACAAAAATAGTCCAAATCTAAGCTCAATTGGCTCATGATTTGAGCCCAATTTTTTGATTTGGGTTAAACCCCCAATTTTGTACACATCACCTAATCTCACCAAATTGAATCTATATCCCCCTCAATTGGCCATGGTTTATGTTGAAAACTTTTTGTAACATTCATACACACCAAAATTGACCAATAATTGGCATTAGTGAAGCATCAATTTCATTTAATTTCAACTTAAGTCCAAAATTCCCAAATTGCCCCAAATTGGTTATGTCCCCAAATTTCACCAAATTGATTGTCATAATCCTAAAATTGGCACCCAAATGATGTTGGCAACTGTACATGAGGTTCATATTGACCATTTTCAACCAGAAATTTGGACTTAGCCCAAGTTTAGCCCAATCTAGACCCAAGTCTAGCCCAACATGCCAAATTGACCAATTTTCAAACTCCTTCAAGTTGACCCATCAATTGAACTCAAAATCCTTTAAATTCATCTTAAAAAATAATCACTACAATCATCTACATTAAGTGCATCAATTAATATAGCACAAGGACATGTCTAGCCTAATCTAAACCCATGTTTTGGTCATTTGCACCCACTTGGATCCATGCACTAAATGTAGCTTAACCACCCCAAAGTCATCAAATTAATGACTCCACAGGCATTTGTTCGACCCTAAGACTGAGCCAAAACTCAGCTAACCAAGTAAGCTATGCCATTGACCAATGGTACCTTAAATCAAGAGATTTCATGCCATAAGTGCTTAAGCTTAAGATTCTTTTTGCCAAAACTAAGCCAAAGCCCATTAAATTGTTGTGAAATATTCCCCTGGGTTCCTTGAGCTCCTAGCCACCTCCCCTGCCATGGCCGACCGGCCTAGTCACTGGAGAAGCCAAAACTGAGGATCACCTCCTCTTGAACTTCTCCCAAATCAAACCAAGAGGCCACCTCACCCAAATCAAATGTTAGAGCCTCTCTGCCCTCCACCTAAGCACCACATTGCACCCCCATTTGACCATGATAACCACCCTTTAGCCATTTTTATAAAAGATCACCTCCACGACCAAGGGAGGTGTGTTGAAAATTTCCAAGACAGAGACCTCCAAATCACTCACAGAGCTTCCTCAAGACCTCGACAGTGCAATCCAATCACTCCATTTCCCTAATTCCTCGTCTAACCCTAATTTTGAGCTCAAAAATTAAGGAAGAAATAGGACATCCCTTAAAGCTCCACCAAACTCCAATTACTTGTGCTCACGCCTTCACAACAACAAGAGAAGGCAAAGCCCCATCAAATTCCCCTTTGAAATAGCCCCTAACATAGCTCTAGACCAACACCTAAAGTTGAGCTTGGTTGCGTTCATACCTACATCTTACACCATAGCAAGAGGCTCAACCTCTAACCTCTTTGGTCTCCAACAAACGTGTCAAGCACCTCTGATCGAAGTTTCCCTTCTCAGAGCCAAGGTATTGAACTTCTTCTCCTTCTGAGCTTCTTTAGATTCTCCATTTTCTTGGGCTTATTTTCATGTCATATTAACCTTATCGATATGCTCCTCTAGTTTGTACAGGTATTTTAAAAAAAATTCACATAATTTGGTTTAGAAATGAGGGAGATATCAAGCTTGGAAGATAGAAAGTTCTCGAGCTAGGCTATCGGTGATGATGACAGAGCACCATTCAATCAAGCGTGTATCAGGTGGACTGTCAAGATGTAGCCAGACAGCGCTTCGGGACATAAACTGCGAGCCTAGTCAGCGCTGAAGTGGATGGTAGTGTCGAAGGGGACCGTGCCGTGTGGAGTTACGGAGCTGCTATAGTTTGTCAAGGCGCTGCACATATAAATAGATAAATAAGGAATAAAAAATTCAAAAAACACATCCTAACTTCAAAAATCCATATCTTGGTGTAGAAAAATCACAAAAAAAAAAATAACAAAACCCTCTTGCTCAGGGAACAGAGGAGAACAACGTGGAATTGTTTTGAAGTCCATTTGATGAATATTTTATTTTTAAAAAATTAATTAGTGTTAGGATTCTTTTAACTCTCCATGCTTGTAGACTTATCACCATAGCTTGAATTTTTGGCATGTTGTAGCCTCTCTCAAGGTGAACATTCCCTTATTTCTTTTAAAGTTAAAGAACACCTTTAGACAAAGATCCATATTTTTCAAATTTATGTACATTTTTTGCTTAAATTAATCATAATAAATAACATGTTGCTTAGAAAAATCCAACAAAATTTTTTGAAGGTTTATGATGACCAGAGAACCTTTAAGAAAATTTCTCATGAGTCAAGTCATTAACCTAATCTTCATAAAACCTAAAACACTAAGGTAATTAATTTTGGAAAACAAAAACATCAAAATGACTTGATTTTTAATCTGCGCTTTTGTTTAAGATCCAAAGGGCTCCCCACAAAAATTTCAAGGCATTTTGAGTCTTTTTGATGGCCTAAATTGATTTTTCAAGTTAAATATTTTTTTGGCACTAAAATGATTTTTAATGATCAAAATATAACTCAAAAAATTATAAAAACATATCTTTTGAGTTCTCTATGATCAAGGGAATTTTATAAAAATAAAATATAGTTTAGAATAAAACTTTATTTTTTTCCTATTTTTAAACATTTAAAATAATTAAAAATTCATAAAAATCACAAAAATAATAAAATTCATTGAAATGTTCAAAATTTTATTTCTAAGAATTTAGAAGTAATTGGAAAAATTTCCTGATTTTCTAAGAAAGGATATTATATTTTGAAGCTTAAAATATTTTTTTAAGTGCTAAAAAATAGATTTCCACTAAAATAATTCTAATAAATCAAGGAAAAATCAGAAAAAAATATAAATATTGCTTCTTTGTGTTCTCTGACATCAAGGAGATTTTTCAAAAATACAAAACTTAATTTTCCCCATTTAAAATATTTTACATTTAATAAATACCCCAGAAATTGAAATAATTCTAATAATTTAAATAAAATTCAAAAAAAAACATGAAATTTTGTCCAAATGGCTCTGTTGTCTAGGTCTAGCTGTAGTAAAAATTTCAAGTGATTAGGCTTCACCTTAGTCAAGTCAACAAATTTTCTTTTAAAAATCCCATTTTTGCTTGAAAATAATTTTATAAATTAAATTAAATTTTGAAAAATCATATTTTCTCCTAGTAATGTTTTAATATAGCCATAAATAAGGTAGGATAAAAATTTTAAAGTCATTTGAATTGAAGTTGAGAAATTATGAAGTGTTAGAGCCTTTGGGGAAAAAGTGTAATTTGAGGAATTTAGCCTTAATTAACATTTAGGCCTAATTTAAGGAGGGAAATGAGCAATCTCTGATCTTAATTTAATTTTTTGGATGACTGAAAAGTGGATTAATTGATATAAACCAACCACACTTTTCTAATTAAAAGGACAAATTAATAAAATTTTAAATTATTAAAATTTAGAAGTTTATTAAAATTAAATGAACCTAGGATTTAGGGGTATGACTTTTGAAGTCAATAATTAATCAATTTAATACCCTATTTGATTTTCAAATGAAATAAAAATAATGAATCATGATCACCTAAAACTTAACCTTTTCAAAATTAATTAAGACACTCACCAAGGTCTTAAGGGCTTAGTAGTGGTCTAAGTTAAATCAAGACTGATTCAACAAGGATTACAAAAGAAAACATAGTTACTATTTAAGACCTTTAAAACACTACAAGTCCAATTAGGACCAAAATTTGACTAAGTGTTCTAACAACACTAGCTTGCCCCCTTTAAGGGTCTTCATTCACATAATCTTCAAGATTAAATTACAAATGATAATTACCCTACTCTTAGGGATAATTAGGACAACAATGTTCATTGAGCATTAGGGTGTTCAAAGAGTGAATTTTTAAGCAACACAATAAGTATAAATGAGCTCGAGGCCTTTTACCTGGTAATGAGAGGGAAGCATGGACCTAATTCTTTCTCCTAACTTGTTGGAAACCTCAAAATTCTACTGAATTTAATGTGCTTTGCTTAACAAAATCATCCTTAATCAAACTAAAAGGGACTCACCAAGATATGACCTAAGGTTAGGTGGGTCACCAAAACTTTACTTTCCTGCTTCATATAAAATGCCATGACATGCATTTTGAGTTTCAGGTGGTGGAACAAGAAGAATCGTCAGGTACGCTTTTAGAGTTTACAACGTCGTCTGTCTTTTACTTTCATACTGTACTTTTGATTTTAATAGAAACCTGCATGCTAAACAACAATGTCACCATGAATGAAAACTAAAACTATCAGGATAGCCTCAAAACCAAAACTAGAACCAAAATAAAAGTCAAAATTAACCAAGATAAAATTCACTGCCACAACATTCAAAATATAAAATAACTCAAAATTTAATCACAAAAAGCACAAAAAAACACTATTTCAAATAAATTTAGACATCTCTATCAGATGACCGGGAACCCCTCGGAGGAGGTAACTTATGGTTGCTAATGAGACTTCCCATGATTTAAATAAAATTATGGAACTATTTAAGTTGAGTTTAGTAAATTCATTTGGACTAAGTAAATCCATTAGAAATTAATTATACTGGAGCAAGGGAATCATGGGATCCTAAACGGTGACGCTCTAATCAACTTTAACATCCCTCATGAAAATTTAAAGAACTACAACTATAGGGCCACCTGATTTGACATTGTAGCTTGACATCCTAGAAAACTCAAACACGTCACGGCAAGGAGCTTGGAGCTAGCATTGTACAAAGGCCCTTATAGCAAGCTTTTCTCGAACCCAGCTTAAAAAAAACTCTATTTAATTTTTCACGCTAAAAAAAGGAATTTGTCAGCAACTAAAATGCTTTCGTAGACCAAATGAATGCCATATCTTTCTTACTTTATTTGATCAAGCCTCAAACTCAAGTCATGTGTTTATCCTTCTGGATAAATACTAGATTTCAGGTAAAATTATCTTTCATTTAAACTATGAAAAATGTGGGGTTAGTTTGATTTTCATATTTTTTAAAACTTAAATCTATATGTAAATTAAATGTCCTTCCAAAGAGAGCGACGATATTTCAATTTCGGTGACCGACAACTTCTTACGGGCAACTCCCCAAACCAAAATAGTACCGACATGAACATAATGAATTAATACTCACTAGACAAGTTATTGGGTGGTGAATATGCATTGATTATAGATATTTAAATCTTGCTACTATGAAAGATCATTTTCCACTACCCTTTTAAGATCAAAAGCTAGATAGACTAGCTAGGCATAAATACTTTTTTTTTCAGGATGAATATACTGGTTATTATCAAATTCAAATATCTCCTAAGGATCAAGAGAAAACAACGTTTACCAGTCTTTATGGTTCTTTTGCTTTTATAACAGTGCCCTTTGGTTTCTATAGTGCCTCTGCTACATTTCAAAGATGTATGATGACAATTTTTTGTGATTGAAATGAAAAAGGAATTGAAGTCTTTATGGATGACTTTTCAGTGTTTGGAACTTCATTTGACTCATGTTTAGAATATTTACCAAAATTCATCAGCACTGTGAAGAAACAAATTCAGTCCTTAATTCGGAAAAATGTCAATTTATGGTAGCAGGAGGAATTGTATTATGTCATCAAATATCAGAAAATGGTATGGAAGTAGATCATGCTAAAATTCAAGTGATCGCTAATTTAACTTATCCAACAAATGTAAGGGAAATTAGGAGTTTTTCAGGATATGCTGGATTCTACAGACGATATATTAAAGAATTTTAAAAGATTTCTAAGCTTTTATGCCATTTACTGGAGAAAGATGTAATTTTTAATTTTGATGAGGAATGTCTAATAGCTTTTAAATTATTAAAAGAAAAAACTAATCACTGAACCAATTATAGTTCCACCAAACTAGGAAAAACCTATTGAATTGATGTGTGATGCTAGTGATTATGTTATAAGAGTTGTTTTAAGATAAAGATATGATAAAATTTTTAAAGTTATTTACTATGCTACTAAAACTCCTAATGAAACTTAAATTAATTAGACAATAATTGAAAAGGAGTTATTAGCAATAGTATATGCTTTTGATGAATTTAGATCATATTTAATTGGAACTCATTTTATAGTGCATACAGATCATTTTCCTATTATGTATTTAATGAAAAAGAAGGATGTTAAACCTAGACTTGTAAGATGGATTCTTCTTTTGTAAGAATTTCATTTTGTAATAGTAGATCGGATGGGGATTGAAAATCAAATTACTGATCATTTGACCAGGCTTGAATTAGAAAAACCACTCTATTTTGAAAATGAAATTAATGAACAATTTCCCAAGGAAAAATTGTTCACTATTAATGAGTGGTGTGTTCCGTGGTTTGTCGACATTGTTAAATTTATTGTTAGTGAAATTATATCCTATGGAATGACATACCAATAGAATATGAAGTTTATTTCTGAAGCTAAGACTTATTTTTGGGATGACCCATTTTTATATAAACAAGGAAAGGATCTGATTATTCAAAGATGTATACCATTAGAAGAAACTTATGAGATTATCTAAAAGTATCATAATTCTAATTTTGGGAGACATTTTGGTGTTGATAATACAACGTACTAAATTTTACAATCTGGATTTTATTGGCCTACAATTTTTAGAGATGTTAAAGCTTATATCAAAACTTGTGATAGATATCAAAGAGTAGGCAATATTTTTAGAAGAAATGAGATGCCTCTCATTTATATGTTAGAAGTTGAAATATTTGATGTTTGGAATTAGATTTCATGGGACCATTTATACCATCCTTCAAAAATTTATATATTTTGTTAGCAGTGGACTCTATCCAAATGAATATAAGTTGTTGCTTTACCTCGATTGGATGCTAAAAGTGTTGCAAAATTTTTGAAAATGAATATATTTTGTAGATTTGGCATGTCAAGATTTATCATTTCTAATGGAGGAAGTCATTTCAGAAATGTCATAATGTAGAAGTTATTAAAGAAATATCATATAGATCATAGAATTGCTACTACTTATCATCCCCAGACAAGTGGTTTGGCTAAATTATCCAATCAGGAAATTAAAAGAATTATGGAAAAATTTGTGAATCCAGCAAAAATGGATTGGTCAGTCAAACTTGACTATGCTTTGTGGGCTTATAGGACTGCATATAGAACTCTTATAAGAATGTCACCATATAGTCTAATATTTAGGAAAGCTTGTCACTTACCAATAGAACCTGAGCATAAAACATATTAGGTGATTAAAGAGTTCAATTATAGTTTGAAAGATGCCGGTGAGAAAAGATTATTACAATTAAATGAGCTTGAAGAGATAAGGAATGAATCGTATAAAAGTGTCAAATATTATAAAGAAAAGATGAAGATGTGGCATGATAGAAAAATTCTTACTAAAAATTTTCAACCAGGGTAACAAGTTTTGCTATATAATTCAAAGATAAGATTATTTCCAGGCAAACTTGAGTCCAGGTGGATTGGCACATTTATTGTGATTAATGTTTATTCTTAAAGAGCTGTGGATATTAAAGATGCTAAATTTGAGAAAATCTTTAAAGTGAATGGACATAAACTGTAACCTTATTATATAGGGGATCAACAAAACTTTAATGATGTTGGGTCAACCAAAGTAAGCACTTGTTACGTCAGGCTGACCACGTAAAACCAAGTGCTTTGTGGGAGACAACCCATAATATCAGTGTGTTTTTGTTTTTATTGTTGTTTTATGTGTGATTAAGAAAATTAGTGTAGTATTTTTTAGATTATTATGTGTCAGTATTGATTTTAAGACTTAAATTAGTGGTTTGGACATGTTAAAATGAGAATTTGGACGTTAAGTTGACTTGTTAAAAAATGTGCATTGGCGCTTAAGTGCCAAATTCGACGCTTAAGCGCAACAGTTTAAAATCATGTCCAAAACTAATATTCTAGAAGTAAAAACCGCCTAGAAGTTTTCAAAAACGTGTGTTGGAAGTTTCTAAACATGTCTAGGAGTTATTGAAAGAATTACTATAAATAGAAGGGTTTAGTGAAGGAATTTCACCTCAGATCATTTTTAGCCTTAATGCTTAAAAGAGAGAGATTTTAAGATGATGTCTTCATGGGAGATGGATTTGAAGAAGAAGAAAGATACCATGAGGAAGAAATTCCTTTGTCAAAGTGCAGAAGAGATGTATAAGAGTTTCTTAAGCGTTAGTATTGAAGGGATATCAGAGAAAATCAACAAAAATGAAAATACCATGTATGTACTGGAGACTATGATATTGGAAATTGGTGCACATCTTGAGCATATTGGATGACATTTGAAAATACAATTTAACCACACTAGTTATATAAAGGAAGAGGATAAGCAGATGTGTCTGAAGCAAAAGTGGATTGTAGAAGATTACATCAGAACACGTAACCATTGTCCATTTTATCAACTTTATATTCCAGTTGCCCCATGAGAGACTAATGAAAGAACTAAATTTGTTCCTTCTAATGAAGAATGGAATTAAGATCTATGTTTGTTTTTTTGTGATTAAAGTTGTTATCTTTAAGTGTTTTTAGTGTTTAAGACATGTGTTAGTGTTTATTTTACTTATGTGTTTATTGTGAATGTTGACCAAAGGAAAATATGTTGAGATTTTCATACCTCTTTTATATTGTTTTTAATGATATTGTACTTTAAAGAAAGGTATTTTTGATGTTTTGTTGCAAGAATGATGAATTAGGGTCAATGGAGCAAAAAGATGCAAAAAGGAGCGAATTTGGAGAAAAAAGGACCAAAATGTAGAAAACTGCACTAGGGCGCCGACGGTGGCCTCGAGGCCGCCGACGGCGAGAATTTCTTGATGCTACAGGACAAATTCTCTAGAAGGCCGCCGACGGTGCCATCGAAGCCGCCGACGTCGGGATCGACAGTAAGGTGACATGTACAATGGATAAGGCCAGATTTTGGAGGGGTGCATGAGCAACTCTTGGGAAAACTCATCCATATCTTTAAAGAGAACATTTTTGGCCAAAAATAGAGAAGAAGAAAGAGAGGAGAAGAGGGAGGAGAAGAATTTTGGAGACTTGGAGGTTAGATAGATTCCATTTGAGCTTGCTAGAGCATGTAATTGTGAGGAATTCTTCGAGAAATTGTAAGAGTGGAGCGAAAGTGAGAGATTTCTTCCTCTTTGCTACTTCGAAGAGGAATTCTGTGTGCTGTAAAGAAAGGAAGAGATTCAGAGGAACTTGAAGGAGTGTTCTTTGGGAGAAATTTAGAGATAAGTTATTTACTTGTTATAGTTTGTATGGCTTTGATTTCATTTATGAATTCCAAGTTGTGATGTGCTTTCCCCATGAGTTTTGAGTATTTTTCTCTTTCTTTCTCCTTGTCTCGAAATTTGTGAAATGATGATTTGACTTGGTGAAGCCATGAAAATGTTTAAGAAATTGTGATGATCTTTTCACTTCGATCTTCATTTCCTTTCAATCTGGCCAATTGAATTGTTAAAATATGTTGAGTTTTACAACTAAAGTGAAGATTACATCCAAGTTTCAGGAAGGTCAAAGCCCTTGGAAGTTGGGTGAAAATAAATAGGGAAATATTACTATCGGGCGTAGAATTGGAGATTTTAG
>NEWO01000279.1:1084413-1104593 GCA_003013225.1 Phalaenopsis aphrodite | reverse complement strand
CTATGTTCAAGAAAGATTTGAAATGTTGGATATTACAGAGAATGCTGGTAAGAATTTATTTCCATTAATTATTAAACCACCTGAACTTGAGTTGAAAGCATTACGTAACTACTTGAAGTATGTATTTTTGGGAGACTCATCTACATTACTTGTTATTATATCTTCAGAATTAAATGATTTACAAGAACAAAGACTGATAGATACCTTGAATAGATATAATAGAGCTTTTTGTTGGACCTTAACAGATATTAAAGGAATCAGTCCTTCGATCTATATGCACAAAATTATATTAGATGAACACTATAAACCAAGAGTTGATCCACAAAAAAGATTAAACCCTATAATGAAAGAAGTAGTAAAAAAGGAAATTTTGAAATGGTTAGACACTGGAATTATATATCATATTTCAGCTAATGCATGGGTAAGTCCAATTCATTGTGTACCGAAGAAAGGAGTGACTGTTGAAATAAAAGAAAATAATGAGTTGATACCTATCAAACAAGTCACTGGGTGGCGCATCTGCATTGATTATAGAAAATTAAGCACTGCCACCAGTAAAGATCATTTTCCCCTACCATTTCTAGATCAAATAGTAGATAGACTTGCTGAGCATAAATATTTTTGCTTTCTAGATGGATATACCGGTTACCATCAAAATCCTATTGCTCCTTAGGATCAAGAAAAGACAGCATTTAGTAGTCATTTTAGAACTTTTGTGTTTAGAAGAATGCCTTTTGGACTATGTAATACACCTGCAACATCCATAGATGTATGATGTCCATATTTAGTAAGTTAATTGACGATGGGCTGGAAGTATTTATGGATGATTTCTCTGTATTTGGAACATCATTTGACACATCTTAATTTATCTTGAAAAAGTTTTAGAGTTATGCAAAAGAACTAATTTACTTCTAAATTGGGAGAAATGTCAAATTAAGGTTGCAGGAGGAATTGTGTTAGGGCATAAAATTTTGGAAAATGGTATGGAAACGGACCCTGCAAAAATCCAAGTTATATCTAAACTAACACCTCCTACTAGTGTAAGAGAAGTTAGAAGTTTTCTGGGACATGTTGGTTTTTACAGGCGCTTTATTAAAGATTTCTCAAAAGTTACTAGACCTCTATGCCAACTTTTAGAAAAGGACAAGAAATTTGAGTTTACTGAAAGCTGTTTAAATGCCTTTGAATTATTAAAAGAAAAATTAATCATGACCCCTATTATAGTTTCACCTAACTGGGAGAAACCAATTGAACTGATGTGTGATGCTAGTGATTATGCTATTGGAGTTGTCCTTGGATAGAAGTATGAAAAGATTTTTAAGGTGATATACTATGCTAATAAAACTCTTAATGATGCTCAAATTAACTATATTGTTACTAAAAAAGAGCTACTAGTTATCGTATATGCTTTAGATAAATTTTGATCTTATTTAATTGAAGCGAAATGTGTTGTGCACACTGATCACTCAGCTATTAAATATTTGATGCAAAAGAAAGATGCCAAACCAAGGTTGATTAGATGGATATTATTGATGCGAGAATTTGATCTTGTGGTTATTGATAGAAGGGGAACTGATAATCAAATTGCTGATCATTTGTCAAGATTAGAAAACCATGAATTATCTTATGTTGACAATGAAATTACAGACAGTTTCTCTGAGGAATAGCTTTATAATGTTAGTGTGTGGAAAATACCATGGTATGCTGATATTGTTAACTATATTGTAAGTGATATTTTGCCACCTATGCTGACATTGCAATAGCAAAGGAAATTCATTCATGATGCGTAAGCATATTTTTGGGATGAGCCTTATTTATATAAACAATGTAAGGATCTAATTATGAGGAGATGTGTACCTTATGAAGAAACTGAACTGATTATTCAAAAATGTCATGATTCTGAATTTGGAGGACATTTTAGGAACGATAAAACTACTTATAAAATTTTAAAAGCTAGATTTTATTAGCCTACTATATTTAGAGATGTTTATAGATATATAAAAACTTGTGATTGATGTCAACGACTAGGCAATATATCTAGAAGAAATGAAATGCCTCTAAATTTCATATTAGAAGTTGAGATCTTTGATGTTTGGGGATTAGATTTTATGGGACCATTTTTTCCTTCATTTGGGAACTTATATATATTAATTGCAGTAGACTACGTCTCTAAGTGGATTGAATCACAAGCTTTACCTCGCTGTGACGCTAAAAGTGTTTAAAAATTTTTATTGAAAAATATTTTCACTAGATACAAAATGCCTAGGATGATTATTACTGATGGAGGATCCCATTTTAAGAATAAATATATTCAGAGATTGACAGAAAAATTTAATATTATTCATAGAATCTCTACTACTTATCACCCTTAAACCAATAGATTAGCTGAAGTTTCTAATAGAGAGATTAAACAAATACTTGAAAAGACTGTGAACCCTAGTAGAATAGATTGGTCCACTAGATTGGATACAACATTATGGGCTTACAAGATTGCTTATAAAACTCCTATCGGAATGACTCCTTACAGACTGATTTTTTGAAAGACTTGTCACTTACCAGTAGAATTGGAGCACAAAGCATATTGGGCGATAAAAGAATTCAATTATAATTTCAAAGATGCTGGTAAGAAGAGATGGTTACAACTAAATGAATTGGAAGAATTAAGAAATGAATCTTGTGATAATAATAGGATTTATAAGGAAAAAATAAAGTTTTAGCATAATCAAAAGATTAACCAAAAGAACTTTGAACCAGGATAAGAAGTTTTGCTTTACAATACAAGGTTGAAGTTATTCCCTTGGAAATTGAAGTCTCGTTGGTTAGGGCCATTTTTTGTGACTCAAGTTTACGCTTACGGAACTATTGAAATTGAAGACCAAAAAATGGAAAATAGATTTAAAGTAAATGGACATAGATTAAAACCATATTATGAGGGTAAAAGACCAAATTTTAAAGAGGTTTTAATGATCAGTCAACCTGAATGAACCATGAATCGGTCGGGCTAACGACGTCAAACCAAGCGCTTTATGGGAGGTAACTCATATTTATGTTTATCTGTATTGCGATTATGGTAGTTTTTATTTGAATTTATCCCTAGTTTATAGTATCTTGATTGTAAACGATAAACTAGCAATAAATTCAGAATTATATCATGTATTTTACCATTATTATTATATTTATTATTATAACATGACTTTATTATTATAGCGATAAACCCTTATTATTATATTTATAAGTAAAAGACTTATATCATGACTTTGCTTTAGAAAAGGAGAAGTGGAATTCAAAATCATTATAGGCCTAACCAGAAATAGTAATCCTTGCCTGAAAAAGAAATAGAAAAGAAAAAAAAAAGAAAGAAAAGAAAATGAAAAGAAAACGACAAAGAGGAAAAAAACTAGGAATTAGAAGCTTGAGGATTAGTGCCTAATCAAAAATTGGTTCGACATTTGATCTCTTTAAAGTATAAGACTTAAGAAGCTCTTAAGCTTATATATATAATATTAAGTAAAATTGCTTTTAATAAAAATTTTTAAGTGGAGATAATAAAAGAACTAAATTCTAAATTTGGAAAATCTACAACACATTTCTAAATTAGATAGAAATTCATATTTTCACCTTTCTTAACTTTAAGAATTTTTAAACTTTAAGTTCGTCTCATTTACTGAATTTTTTTCCTAAATTAGTCTACTATATTTCTAAATATAAATTTTAGTAACTCCTAAAGAAACTCATATACATATCATACATATTTAGTTTTTAATGATTAAAGTGTCACTTGAGGACAAGTAACATTTTAAGTTTGGGGGATTTTGATACACCTAAAATATATAGTATTTTTAGACACATTTTGATACCTATTTTTAAGATATTGTGCTTTAATGGAAGGTATTTTTGTGTTTTTATTATAAATATAGGTAAAAAAAGTGAAAAATGCTTAAAAGAGTGAAAAAGGATCAAATTTGGAGCAAAAAAGTGATAAATGTGCAAATGAGTTTTGACACCTAAGCACCAGATCCGGTGCTTACGCGTTGGGTAAACAGAGAAGGCCGCGCTTAAGCATCAGGGGTCCTACGCTTAAGCACAAGTGGCAGTTATTGGACAAGTAAATTTGGTTTCTGTGAATTTTGAAGAGGTTTTTGAAGCACCCATTGGCTTAATAGGTGGTTATAACCAACATGGACAAAAATTATCACAAAAGGAAGCATCTCTTGGGGAAATACATCGAATGTAGATATATTTTGAAGAGTTTCCAAGGCACCTCTTGGAAAACTATAAAATAAAGAAGAGAGTACTTTGAAAGGAGTCCTGAAAGTATTAGAAAGTTTTGAAAGTTCTCATTTGGGGAGTTAATTCAGAGAGATTTTTCAGGCACCACTTTTACTTTTATTTCATCCATTTTGTTATTTTATTTTGAGTGATTTTAAAGAGAAGATATTCAAAGAAACTTCAAGAGTTTGGTGGAGAACTTGAGATAAGTTTTTATTTTTTTTTGTTTTGAGACTACTTTAAGTTGTAGTTTAAACTTTTTGTTGGTTTGACAATGATTTCTACTTTTAAACTAAAGTGTGTCCTTAATTTTTCCATGGTTTCTAAGTAGTTTTTTTTATCTTTCTTTTTAATAGGTTAAGTAATTAAGTTTTGGATGGAAATTGTGTAGAGTATTGATCTCTAAAGTTGGAAGAAGTTGTGATGATTTAAATCCATGCACTTCATTTGCTTCTTGATTTGGACAATCCAGATGCTAAAATTTGTTGTGAGAACATGTAAGAACTGGGCTGGTATTGTCTCAGTCAACAATTAGAAAGAATCACCTTAGGTTGTACGAATGAGAATGTAGTTAATATGATTGAGTGCAAATAAATAGGGAAATATTGATTGAAGGGTGTAGAGTTAGAGGACTTTAAAGTGACAGGTTACAGCCCCCAACTTGGTTTATTATTTTAGGTTCTAATACGAGATGTTAGCCCCCATGTGGAGAGAATCAAGGGAACTCTTGAGTGAGAGCTAATATTTTCCCTGCCTACCCGGTCTTCAGAACTATTTAAACTTTAAATTGGCCAATGTTCCTAATAACAACTCTAGTAAGGGTAAAGAATATTATTGGTCCTATTTGACACAACAAAATTTGCATACTTCCACAAATGAATTCCTACACTTATTACTGATTTATGATAAGAATAAATATATTTTTCTTATTAAGTGTTTTTCATCTACAAAACTCTTGTTATCTTTTTAAATTGTTACTATTTGTCAAAATAAAAAAAATAACAAAAATATTTGAATTTTTATTACTGCAAAATATATTCAGTTTAAGTAATTGTCTTTTTAAAATAGAAAGTTTTCTTAAAATGCATATTGTATAAGTTTTCTATGGGTTCGATATTCAGGTCTTAATAAAAAATTCCTATATTACTTGATAATGATATATAGGCTTGCGTAGCATAACAATAAATATATATTAAAAGATAAATTCTCATCTTCCTTCAAGATCAAGTTTTGGTTATGTTGTAAAGTAAGGAAAAATAGTGAAATATAATCTGAATTATTTTTGTACTTTGCATATTAGCAGTATCAAGTAGGATCAGGCGGCTCAGGGAGGCATCCTAGACTTTGACTTAAACTTTGGTCCAGTTAATGTGAACTATGAGTGTCCCCTGATGTACATAATCAGCTGCCAAGGGAAAAGAATACTCCTCGCTAAAGAGAGAGAAAGTGATAATGTGATAAAATCCAATAGAATCCATTTGCCATCAATGATAACTGCACCAACAGGGGATCTAGTTAGTGCTGATGAGTAAAGAGTGTCAGATGCACCACTAAGAAGAACACAACACCGTAGTGCTAATCACCAAAAGCATAGAGCTTTTCTACATGAGGAAAAAAGATGCATGAAAGAGGCATAAAATACCCTCATCCCGATTCCCGAGGGAAAATTTATGATCCTTGCATGAGAGAGACTTCTTATAGTCTGCCTGCTACGGAAGGCGAGTCTGAGTTTGCTGCAGAGTAGATACTACGAGCGATTCTAGATGAACTTTACAGGGTTTGACATATGCGCAGTGCTGAGGTTCTTGTACGAGCATCAACAGGAGGAGCATTTGTAGAATGCCAAACATGTAATGTTCTCTATTTAGATCACTATAGTTCTGTTGAGGAGTTCATAGCTACTGACACAAGACACCAAGAGACAACTTACCAGGACAGTATGTTTTACAATTCATTATCTATTGAGCCAAGTCAAACATGATATTCTACAGATGTTGAGATGAGATAGCCACCCCAAAGATCTCAAAGAATTCCTACGACAGAACTGGAAAAAATGAATAGAGTTGAGAAGCAAGAAATTGAATTCTACGAGGAAATCCAAGGAAAGTTTTTCAACATTCTAGATGGTCTGGAGCTGCAGACGGGGATTTTCTCTGAAAGTGATGAAAGAATAACCCTTCACAGTGTATTTGACATGAGGGACAGAGGTCGAGCTAGTTCTCTAATGAAAAAAACTTTCTCAAAGCCGCAAAAATGGATGCGCGAGAAAAGCAGGATTACCATTCCCTACGATTTCTCCTATAACTTTGTCGAAGATAGGAAGCGGAACCCCCGGGTATCCTCAGATATGATGAGGTGGATCCTCTACCTTCTAAGATAAAGAGAATGATCAAAAGGATGGTCATAGAGAGTATACTACTAGTGAACTGCATTCAAAATAGCTATAAAACCAATTTCTATGGTGAAGGAGATTGTATCCCTCCGTATATAGAACACCAAGAATTTTCAAGGTCTTTCTGCATGATATACTTCATGAATTGAAGTAATATTCTGTTTGAAAAAGAGATCAATGCTTTTGGCTCTGGGGAGTTGAGAGGATCTATCAAGTTTTCCTTACCAATTGGTTCAATACTAATTTTGAAGGGAAATGGAGCCGACTTAGCCAAGCGCTGCATTTCAATGGTATGACACTGCCGAGTTGGAGGAGTTAAACCTGTACGAGCTATGAGATGGTTGCACATCTAAGTACATGTAAAAGGAATTATTGTCCTGGAGAATGGCTTAGTAGTTCACCCCATAGAGGATAGACTAAAAAATAGTGGACACTTTAGTAACACGTCAGGATGTAGCAGATATGATATGAAATGCATTAGTTGTGTTCAATATATGATATGTATTCAACATATGATGCTTCAAAAGCATTTAGAATGATATCTCTTTTGATGCTTCAACATGTATTCAGTATGTAACACCTGTTTGAAGCAGAATAATGAAATTTCTTACAGATTTCAACTTGTTTATCAAATTGCTTTTTTTGGGAGATTGATAAAGAGTCGTAGAACCATACGTTGGGTCTGAATTATAATGAACAAAGAACAATGCAACAAAATTCTGATATTAAAATTTAAATTTTTTTTTTAAATTCAATCAAACAATGAAAATTAAATTTTGATAATTTAGATTGATAATTAAATTTGATAAGGATAATAAGAAAATAAATTTATAATTTTTTTCATTTTGTTACTCTCGAGTTCAAGGTTTCTTACTTTCTTATTTCGCAGCATGACTATCCTTTTCTGCACCATTTTCTTCATATCCCCTCCAAGTTTCACACGCTACACAAAATCTTTCCAATTTTCCTTACCACTCTCAATCTTCACAAATTCTAAAATTTTCCCATGAAATTAAAATACGGTATTTTAGAGGTTGAGGATATTATATCTGATTATGCGTTCCTTTAAGATCTCCTCCTATCGCAATTTTTCAAATCAAAATCTACGATAATCTAGAGGTTGAGGAAGTTATATTTTATTCCCTGTTGCTTTAGGAATCCCCTCCTATCACAATCTCTTAAATCAAATTCTATAATATTTTAGAGGTTGAGGATTTTATGTTCGATTATGTGTTGCTTTAGGACCTCCTCATATTATAATCTTTCAAATAAAATTCTACAATATTCAAGAGGTTGAGGATTTTATATTCGATTTCGTGATGCTTTACGAGCCCCTCCTATCATAATTTTTTAAATCAAATTCTACGATATTCTGGAGGTTAAGGATTTCATATCCAATTCCGTGTTGCATTAAGAGTCCCCACCTTTCGCAATCTTTCAAATCAAATTCTACAAAATTCTAGAGGTTATGAATTTTATATCCGATTTTGCATTGCTTTAGAAGTCCCGTCGTATCATACTCTTTCAAATCCCATTCTACGATATTCTAGAGGTTGAGCATTTTATATCAGATTCTGCATTACGTTAGGATATCCTTCTATCACAATCTTTCAAGTTAATTTCTATGATATCCTAGAGTTTGAGGATTTTATAGTCGATTCAGCGTTGCTTTAGGAGTCCCCTCCTATCGTAAGATTTCAAATTAAATTCTACAATATTTTAGAGTTTGAGGATTTTATATTTGATTCCGCATTGCTTTAGGATCTCCTTATATCACAATCTTTCAAATCAAATTGTATGATATGCTAGAGGTTCTGGATTTCATATATGATTCTGCATTACTTTAGAAGTCCGCTCTTATCGCAATCATTCAAATCAAATTCACATGATATTCTAGAGGATGAGGATTCAGACCTCGGATTCGGCATTGCTTAACAATGGTTCACAAGATATTTTAGAGGATGAGGATTCCAACATCCAATTTCGCATTACTTTGTAATGGTTCAAATATCAAAATTTTACGGATAAGCATTCCCACATCCAATTTCGCATTGCTTAGCAATGGTTCACACTATATATTAGAGGATAATGATTCTGACATCTGATTTTGCAATGCTTAGTAATGGTTCACACTATATTTTAAAGGATCAGAGTTCTGTCATCCGATTTCGCATTGTGCTGCAATGGTCCAAATATCAAACTTTAGGGATTGAAGGAACAAGCCCTTTGATTAATTCAAGCCATCCTACTACTAAATATTCGAGATAGTTTTAAGACCACCTTAAATGGAGTGAGGCATCCAATTCTCATTCTTTGAGATCAGTCAAAGGCCACATTAAATGGACTAAGACATCTGATTCTCTATGAAAATCTTTGAGATAGGTTTAAGACAACCTTAAATGGAGTATGGAATCCTATTCTCATCCTTTGAGATCGCTCTAAGGCCAATTTAAATGGAGTAAGGCATCCAATTCTCTGCACAAATCTTTGAGATAGGTTTAAAACAACCTTAAATGGAGTAAGGCATCCTATTCACATCCTTTGAGACTGGTCTAAGGCCACCTTAAAAGAAGTAAGGCATCTGATTCTCTATATAAATCATTGATATAGGTTTAAGACCACCTGAAATGGAGTAAGGCATCCTACTCTCATCCTGTGAGAACGGTTCAAGACCACCTTAAATAAAGTAAGGCATTTGATTCACTACAAAAATCTTCAAGATAGGTTTAAAACCACCTTAAATGGAGTAAAGTATCTTATTATTATCCCGCGAGATCGATTTAAGGCCACCTTAAATGGTGTATGGCTTTCAATTCTTTACACAAATCTTTGAGATAGGATTAAGACCACCTTAAATGGAGTAAGGCCTTCTTTTCTCATCCTGCAAGATTTGTTTAAGGTAAACTTAAATAGAGTAAGGCATCTGATTCTCTACAGAAATCTTTGAGATAGGTTTAAGATCACCATAAATGGAGTAAGGCATCCTATTCTCATTATGAGAGATCGATTTAAGGCCACCTTCAATTAAATAAGGTATCTGATTCTCTGAATAAATCTTCAAGATAGGTTTAAGACCTCCTTAGATATAGTAAGTCATCCTATTCTCATTCTTCAAGATCGGTTTAACGTAATAATAAATGGACTAAGGCATCCAATTCTCTACACAAGTCTTAGATATAGGTTTACGACTACCTTAAATGGAGAAAGGCATCCTAATTTCATATTGTGAGATCGTTTTAAGACCACCTTAAAAGGAGTAAGGCCTGATTCTCTTCATAATTTCCTCAAGATAGGCTTAAGACAAACTTAATGGAGTATGCCATCTGATTCTCAGTTCAGGATTGATACCCAAATTTCAATTCCTATTTTGAAGTCAGCACCGAGATACTGATTGCCATCCTACAAAGCACATGAAAACTGAATAATTGAAATCTACCTTCTAATCCCCATGATAGTTCTGAACTCTCAGTTTCTCTTGGATATTTACTTGCTAATTTCCAATAGAAATAATTGTCACTCAAATCTCCACTTCACTCTATGTTTTTTGAATTAGAAGTTTGTGTTGGTTTATTGATCTCCTCTATCAACGTCAATATGTGTGGTGTGCTTGCCCGGCACACCACGCCTATTGGGCAAGCAAAGCACACATATTGGGGTCCATTTGTTGACCTCCTTCTGGTTGTAATCTAGTTTTTCCTCTTTAGTAACCTGGTGTCTAGCCATAAGACTTTCCTGCTGACTATTCCTAGAGGACTAGAAAAGGAACCCTCACAATTAGAAATTCTAAAAACTTTTTTTCTCAACTTGAAGTTCCGCATATTAGTCCTAACCTCTAGCATTAAGTAAGTGGGGCCAATGTGGGAGAGCTCAAGATGAGTCCCCATACGATTACCTGGACTTAAGGTTGGCCCTCTGGTGGGGTGGTCTTGGTTGCTCCCACACACACACTTGCACATTACACTCCCAATCACTACCTTGAACCCAAGATAACCTGATTTTGATCCCTTGACCCTTCGGAAGACTCATGTAGATGGTCCCCTAGACCCACTGCCCTAGGCTAGGGTTTAGCTAGGGCCACATGAAGGACCTCAAGTAGACAATTCTATTGGTCCATGGCTCATGTAGGGTATTTGACACCCAAATTTTACCAAAATATCAAACTTAGCCTCCCCCCAACTCCAACCAATTTACTAAATTGTCCTCGTAACCCCAAAAATTGACCAAAATTATTAAAATTATCCAAAATACCCAAATTTGCCCAAAAATCATCTCAAACCATTTCAAACAAACCAAATTACCCAAATCTTCCTAAAATTTCCTAAACTACTAAAATACCCCTATTTTTTTTCCAAAATTACCAAAATACCCTTGATGACTCAAATTGTCCCAAAGCCTCACAAATCACTTGAAATGTCCCCAAAATCAATTTGAACCTCTCCATTGAGCTCAATTTAATCAATTTGACTTATTTTGACCAAAAACCCCAAATTGCCTTTACAGGCCCAATTATCACGACTCACCCCCTGTGTCCACCAATTTGTTCCCAATTTCCCCCAATCCCGACTATAAAATCAAATTTATCATGTCCAAGTTTGATTAAAACCAAATCCAAGCTCATTTGACCCACATTTGAGTTCAATTTTAACCCAAATAAAAAGCCCCAAGTTGACCCAAAACCAAAATCTCACCCAATTAAACCTCCAAATCTATCCAATCGCCATAATTTTGAATCATTAACTCTTCAAAACACTCCCTTATATCAAATTGAGCCTTCAATTGGCCTTGGTTAAGCCTGATTTTACTTAAGGTCAACTTGAAACAAAATCCCCTATTTTTTTCCCAAATTGGCCATGTCCAAAATTGAACCAAATTGAACCCCATAACCTATAAATTTCCATTAATTTTTTATCTAATACTCTTCATGAAAATCTTTAGGATCAATTTGAGCCATCAATAGTGCCATAGAAAAACTCTAGCCCAACACAAACACAAGTCAACCCAAAACCCCTAAAATTGATAAAATGACCAAAATCCTTCAAATTGACCCTCCAAGTCAATTCAAAACACTCCAAGTCTTTTCCAAACTCTTTGTGAAATTCATCTATATCATCTTGATCAATAAATTAAACTCAAGGTTATGATTAGTCCAAGTTAAACCAAACTTCAAGCCAATTTGACCCAAATTGAACCCATGCACCAAAATGAATTAATTCATGCCAAATTGATCAAACCAAAGCTTCTATAACCACCTTATGGACTCTAGTGACTAGGCTACACTCACATAGCCCAACCTACAAGGGCTAGGGACTAATGGTCCCTTGATTTAGGGGATTTAACCCTATTTTTGGCCTAAACTCAAATATCATTGTCATGCTGCTTTACCATTAGTGTTTAAGAATCAATAAGAACCTCCTGGCCTCCCTGAGCCTAGATGTCACTAAACTCTAGCAAGGCAGCGCCTCACCTGCCAGAAATAGCCAACCAAAAAGAGCCCCAAATGGCCAAAACTCAAATTTAAACCTCCTTGTGTTGGCTAAGTATCATTCGCCATTAGGCCTTTTTTCCCTCCACCTCAACAAGCTTTTGTACCCAATTCCCAGCCCTGAGCTCCACCAGAAAGCCATGGTTATAAATGGAGCTCTCCACGACAAAAGGTTAGAGTTCTTGAAACCTTGGGGAACCTCTGCCAAAATCTCACCAGAGCCTCTCCAAACCTTCCTAAGTTCAATCCCTTTTCTCTCAGCCACTCATAGTCACTCCACATAGCCAATTTCTTCACTAAAATTTGCCCTAAAACTTGGATAGATTTCTACACAACTCCACAGTTAACCATACTCCAATTAACTATGCACACACCATCCCTTGAGTGAGAAGAGTCGATTCCCCACAAAAGGCCCATCATAGAGAGCCTCTACCATAGTCACAGACCAACACCTGAAATTTACATTGGTCGAAATCATACATTAGGAAATTCACCATAGCTCAGGATTTCATTTGGAGGCTTGTTGGACTCATTGAAAGCGTATACAACCATTTGATTGATGCCTCTCCTCTCAAACAAAGGTATTGAGCCTCAACACTAAACCTAGCTTAAAGTGATTCTTCATACGTATTTCTAATATTTCATACCGTATAAACCTTATGGATGTGTTAGTCATGAGTAGATGACGGTAGAGGAACATACCCTAAGTGATTTGGTTGAGTCGAGCTTGAGATCTTAGGGTTTTACTGTTGATGACTTATGGGTTAGGTCAGTTTGGGATGATGAACAGATGTCGTCTGATCGCGTATTTATTCAATGGATGAAATTGATGGAGCTGGATGAGTGGATGGTACGGGAACGACGTGATGTGTGGCACTGAGGTGGCTGGCAGCGTCAAATAGCAGAGCGCCACGTGGAAAGCTCAAAGAGGATGAGGTTGCGTTGGCACTGACAGATTTAAATAGAAAAATATGGATTTTCTGAATTAATTTAAATCCGATAACTTCAAAAATCCATATTTTTTCATAGAAAAATCATAAAAATAAATTAAAAACACTCATTTTCTCAATCAATAGAGGAGAATAATTGGGACCAAAAATAAAAATTATTTGTTTACTCATTGATTTTTTTTTATTAAATACTCTCCGTGGCATTTCAATTCATGAAATTGCTCAACACAGTTAGAAATTTTTTGGGTTTATTCCTCATGATAAAGGCTATGTTCTCTGATTTTTCTAAGGTCAGAAGACATCTTTGTGCTTCTAACCCTAATTTTCAAGCTAAGATGGCTGTTTTGGTTTAAATTAATTACATAAATTAAAATCTTACTTGAAAAATTATGGGATAAATTTTAGTAGGTTTCTTGTGATTTAAGAAACTTAGAAAAAATATTATGATGGTTTGAATAATTTTATAAGTTTTTGTATTTAAATAAGTGTGTATATCTTGTATTAATTTATGTAAATTAAATATTGATAAAAATTTGACAAAATCAATCCCACACTTTGCATAAAATCATGTTAATCCACTGTGAAAATTTCGAAATTTTTTGATTAAGCTTAAGCACTAAAGAGTATTTTTTAAGAAACATTGTATTTTTGTACAAAAATAATTATGTTAAATTAAATACACTTAGGAAAATTATGAAAAGTAGTTTTCTGAGTTCCATCTTATCAGGAGCACCTAGGATAAATTTTATTTTTGATAAAATACTTGATTTTTTAGCTACATTTTAATGAAAATAAATTAAAAATAATTAAAAATTCCAAAGATACAAAAATGTTTTAAAATGTGCCTAATTGCTTCCTGATCACTTAAGGCTCATTAAAATATTTTTCCTAATTTTTCTTAGTTAAAAATAAAATTTTTAAAGGCTTAAAATGTATTTTACTTATTTTCTCATTAAAAATAATTATAATAAGTAAATTAAAAAACATAAAAATATAAAAAATTTGTTGCTCTGAGTTCTTTGAGCTTATAGAGGTTTGATAAAAATGTAAAAATATTTTTTTGTAATTTAGTGGGTAAAGAATATTTAATAACCTAAACTTGCCTTTGTGGCATTCACCCATATAACTCTTAAGTGAAATATCAATTGATTAAATGAAACCGTGTCCTCAGGATGATTAGAATTTCAGGATTCACCGAGTAGTAGGGTAATTTTAATTTGACCTGGGATGATTAATAGAACAATATGATAAGTTCAAAATGAACTCAAATTTTTTAAGAAATCTTTAAAGCAGTTGAGGTTCATTCCCTGAACACTTTGAAATCTCTTGGATGTTTTGAAGGACAAATTAAACCTATTGTACTTTATTCCAAAAATCATTCACTAAGATCTTTCGAGACTCAATAACACAAAAGTTTGAGGTCTGTGAAATACACCTTCATCTACTCTTGCAATTTAAATTTATTGTAAAATTATATACATGTTCTAAAAGCTAAAAATGCAGGTGGAAGAACGAGAAGAATCGTCAGATATTCTTTTAATTTATTGCACTTCAATTTACTTTTAGTTATTTTTCTGTATCTCTTGTTTCCTGCTTGTAGACTAACATGTTAAATGATAAGATCACACTGCATGTCAAAACTGAAACTTCTACGTTAGTAAAAAAACTAAAACCAAAATTAAAATTAAGAAATCAAAACAAGATAAAATTTAACACCACAATATTCAAAGTATAAGACAACTCAAAATTTAATCACTAACAAAATAACGAAAACAAAAAGTGCAACTAAATTAAAACCTCTCTATCGGATGATCAAGAATCCCTCGAAGGAGGTAACCTACGTTTGCTAACGAGATTTCCCAAGGTCTAAATGAAAGTTTGGAACTCATTGAGTTGAGTTTAGTGAATTCATTTAGACTTAGTGAATCCAGAGAAAATAGTAATGCCGGAATGAGTGAACCGCAGGATCCTAACCGGTGCCGCTCTAATAAACTTTAACTCCCCCATCATTGAACTTCAACTTGTCATTTAAGCCTTTATCCCTTAGACTTTAGGACTATTACTTTACTGAGGAGCTTAAAGCTAACTTTGTAGTCAGACTTCTGCAACAGCAATCTGCAACAACATGAGGATCTATAGCAGCACATCCTTCCTTAGATTTAAATAACAAACCATAGGATTTTGAGGTTGTCCGCTTATTGCAACATAAATCCTCAACTTTTTTTCTTTAGGCATTTGTATGGCTCTGCTATACAATTTAAGCCATAACTTGTTTTAGGATTCTGAGGTTGTCATTGGTCACGAACTAAATCCTCACATTTTTCAGGCTATTTGTGCAATCATCTCTCATGAATGTAAGCCCTAAATAATAAATTTGGCAAGATAACACACATAATTTCTTCTTGAAGTTGAAACTAAGTCATAAGAATGCTTGGAAAGTCATCGAGGTTCTCCTTAGTATCCATGACAACCCTTATTTCTTCCTCCTTTGGATTTAAAAGTAAATGTTTCAAATTTGGACATTCACATTGCACATCTCTTTGTTCGATCTATTGAGAAGTTTTACCCTTTGAAATTCTTAAAGACATTATCGCCTAATTTTTGTTGAGATTTTTCTTAGGTAACCTCAGTTATCTAAGATGTAGTTAACTATAAGGGCTTGCCTTTATAGGAAACTTTCAAGAACCCAAATTAATATAAACCTTATTTAATTGTTTGTATTAAATAGAACTTGTCAGTCAACATAAATATGGCTTTTCACAGATTTAAACGGATGTTAGAAATTCCTTAGTTTATTTAATCAAGTTTTACCAGTAAGTAGTGTGTTTATCCTTCAGGATAGATGGATTGCTTACAGTATTTGACTTGTTTATTTAAACTATTAAGGATATGAGATCAATTCGGTCTTATATTTTCAAAATTTAAATTACTTTTTTCCAAAGTATATATATAAATTAAACTAAACTGGGCATTAGGATATCCATATTGGCAACCGACAACTTCTAATTTGGCGACCGACATAGTCCTAAATTACGTAAGACTTAATTAGGGTTTAAACCTAATTTGGATAGGGCTTCAGATTAATTAAACTAATTTGGTTATGGTTTAATAGATAATTAAGTCTTATTTAGGTTAGACTTGATTAGGGTTTAAGCCTAATTTAGATAATGCTTAGGATTGATTAAACCTAATTTGATTAAGGTTTAATAGACAATTAAGTCAAATTTAGGTTAGACTTAATTAGATTTATGCCTATTTTAGGCAAGGCTTAAGGTTGATTTTAGGTCTCAGATGGGTTAAATCTAAGGATTAGGATTAAAATAATGCTAATAACCATTTTTAATCCCTTAAGATAAAGGATTAAAAATGACAAGACAAGTTTAGGAATTTTAAGGCCAAGGTAAAAACAAACTATTTTTATTTTTACCCCTAAATGTCGAAATTGTCATTACAAATCTTTCAAAGGTTAGAAATTGATATTTAAGATTTTAAGTTTATTACTCTAAGTTTTCTAACCAATTACTAGTTTAATTTATAATTTTCTAGTTTTTCATAATTATCTTTGAAAATAATTATAAAGTATACTGAAATTTGGTGAATTTGGCCTTATGGATTTGTCTTAACCCAGGGATGAAAGGATCAATCTCTAAAAATTTTGCCATTTTTGGATTTATAATTAATTTTTAATAATTAAATTACTTTAGAGAGTAATTAATTATTCAAAAATTAAATATATTTCATTAATATTTAAATTTATTTTTGGAATTTTTCCCTTGTTCTCCGTAATGCAAGGATATTTTGGGATTATTTGTCGGCACAATTTTTTGGGGGTCCTGTGGAAGTTGTTGCTTGCAAGCATGGAAATCTTGATTCCTGCTTTGGAAGGACATTTAATATATATATATATATATATATATATATATATATATATATATATATATATATATATATATATATATATATATATATATATATATATATATATATATATATATATATATATAGTTTAGAAAATTATGAAAGAAAATTGATCCTGTATCTTTCAAATTTTAGAAGAAAGAGCACAACACTTCAAGCTATGTATCTATCTCGAAAGATAAACACGTAACTTCATGGATCCTAAGGAAAACTCGGTGACTTCCCAAGATATTTTATGGTTTGATTTCAATTTAGAGGTGAAATATTTAAATGTTTCATCTTGCCAATTTTTATTAATTAGGGCTTGTATTCATGTGAAATGATCACACAAATAGCCTGAAAGATGTGAAGCTTTAGGTCGTGACGAACAACAACCTCAGAATCTTAAAACGAGTTAGATTTTATATGGTGTAATAAGGCTATACAAAGGCCTAAATATAAGTTGAAGATCTATGTCGCACTAGGCGGAAAACCTAAAAATCCTATGGCATGTCTTTTCATTTTAAGGAATGGTTTAGCTGATGTAGACATATTTTGCTATTGAAGATGGTCGTGCTTCCAACAATACTAGCTCCAAGTTCATTGTCATAGCAATTTTAAGTTTTCTGATCTGTCTAGTCCTGATGTTAAATCAAATATCTCCTAAGTTTATGGTTGTTTCAATATTATGGGGCTTGTTAAAGTTGATAAGAGCGACACCGGTTAGGATTTCACATTTCCTTCACTTTGGTATCACTATTATCTTTTCAATTTACTTAGCTTAAACAAGTTATGAAACCCATTTATACATGGGATATTTTGTTAGCAACCTTGGGTTACCTTCTCTGAGAGACTCCCATAAATTCAAAAGGACGTTTTATGTTTAGTGAAATTTCAAAGGAGTTATGGTTACCTTTGAAACTGTTTGTTTTAGGTTTTCAAAATGTTCATTATTTTTTTTTTTGAAAAAGGTTGTTTTGATTTTGCAAGAAAAGTAGAGTACAAACTTAAGGAGTTATGATATTTTACAATGAAAGTAAAACTACAGGAATTAAATCACACTGTAAAAGTGTACCTGTCATCTTCTTGGCATTCCCACTGAAAGATTAGCTTTTGTTACATTTATATAATTTTGCAAAAAAATAAAAAAATTACAGGAGTAGATGAAGGTGTATCTAACAGACTCCAAACTATGACTTATTGAGTCCTAAAATATCTAAATGGACGACTTTAGAAGAAATTATAGCAAGTTCAATTTGTCCTTCAAAATATTCAAAAGGTTCTAAAGTGTTCAAGGAATGACCCTGAACTGCCTTAAAGATCCCTTGAAGCATTTGAGTACATTTTGAAATTATCATATTGTCCTACTAATCATCCTAGGTCAAATTAAAATTACGCCATTACTCAGTAAACTTTGACATTTTACTCATCCCGAGGACAGGGTACTCAATTTATTACTGGATACTTTACTTAAAAGTTATGTAGGTGAATGCCCCTAAAGCAAGTTTCAGTCATTAAGGACTTTTGTACTCATCACTAAAGTCGGGCTTGTAGTGCTAATCATCATCCATATTATCCTCTAAATCCCATCAAATGATTTAAATATAATGCGTAGATCACTACCAAGCCCATCAAATGATTTAAATGTTAAGATTTTAGTTTAGGTGATGTGGATTATGATTAACAGGATTCAAGTCATCATTAATTATGGATTTAATAGTATGTGAAACATCATCTCCTTAACTTTAGCTCATCAATTAGAAACCATTTGGTTTTGATTAACTTATAAATTCTCATAATTTATGAAAATTATAATTTTATTCTTATCATGGAAAGATGGCAAGTTGGTTTCTACCTTATACCCATTATGTTTCAATCATTCAAACATATTCATTAGAATCAAAATTACCCATTTTCCCTTTGGTTAATCCTAAATTTTGATTGAGGAACCAAAATCCAAAATGACCACTTTACCCTTAGGGCTCTTCAATTCATAACTCATTAAGCACCACTCAAATGACTTAAGAGATTTTAGAGTACCGTATCCATAAAGACAATTAAAACATCAGAGGAGAAAATGTAGTTTTCAAAGTTTAATTTAAATATTACTGTTTTATAAAATAGGATTTTCAAAATTAATTTATTTAAACAATCAAACAAAGCTTTTAGTTTATGGAAAAAATATTAAAGGTTTCTTTAGGTCAGAGAAACACTTAGGATGAACCTAAATATTTTTTTTGAATCAAAATTTTTGTTTAATTTTATAACTATTTATTGATTTTTATGATTTAAATTGAATGGAGTAGAAGTTTTAATTACAAAAGTTATTTTTGGTATTTTTTTAAACATCTCTCTGTCCAAAAAACTCAGAGAAGCAAATTTTATATTTTCATTTTTTTTAATTTACTTTTATTTTAATGAGAAAATAAAAAAAATGCCTTTTAAGCCTTTAGAAATTTATTTTTTAACTTAAAAAAATTAGGAAAAAAAATTTTAATGAGTCTTAAGTGATCAAGAAGCAATTAAGCACATTTTTTAATATTTTTGTATTTTTAAAATTTTTAACAATTTTTAATTATTTTTTAATTCACAACATAGGCCAAAAATCAAGTTTTTAATCAAAAATAATTTTTATTTTTCCTAAGTACTCCTAATCACAAGGAACATAGAAAACCACTTTTCATAATTTTTCTAACGATATTTAATTTACTATACTTATTTTTGAACAAAAATACAATGTTTCTTGGAAAATCAACTTTAGTGCTTAAACTTAAATAAATAATTTTTAAATTTTACAGTAGATTAACATGATTATTATGCACAATATGGCATTAATTTTATAAAAAAAAATTAATTATTTAATTTACAAAAGTTAGTAAAAGATATACAACTTAACTAAATACTAAAATTTACAAAATTATTCAAACCATCATGATATTTTCCCTAAGCTTCTTTGACCACAAGAAACTTACTAAAATTTATCCCATAATATTTCAGGTGATATTTCAATTTGTACAATTAATTTAAACCAAAATAACCATCTTATCTTGAAAACTAGGGTTAGACGCACAGAGATGTTCTCTGACTTTGGAAAAATTTTAAAACATAGCCTCGATCATGAGGAATAAACTCTCAAAATCTCAAGCTATTGTTAGCAATGTTGAACCATAATGAATTGAAACACCACATA
>NEWO01000279.1:1065950-1083173 GCA_003013225.1 Phalaenopsis aphrodite | reverse complement strand
AAATAGAAGAAATTTTAATTCTCTACCAGTTAAGTGTTATAGAGAATCGTTGGCTAATCGTAAGATTAGTCTCTAAATCCATGTTTAAGCTGGGAAGATAGTGGCTCTCACTCTAGTGCTCCCACTTCCCTTCCTTTGAAGGCTAACTCTAGCTATAGTTCTTAAACACTAAGACCAATTTGGGGATTTTAGTCTATCACCCTAAAATTTCCAATTCTTTGCCCAATAATATATATTTCCCTCTTTATTTGCACCCAATTCCATGAACGAAACACTCCTTCATGAGATCGAATGTGATTCTCAATTTGTTGTAAGACTCATACTCTATTTCCCGGATAGCAGGTTTCGCAACAGATGTTAACATTTAAATTGACCAAATCGAAAAGTAAATTAAGAACTAAGTGAAAAAACTTCACAATTTATTTTAAATTTTAAAATTGGCACAACCAAATTATCTCTTCATTTTACCATATCTCATAGTAGGTAGAAGACAAAGAAAATTACTTAGACCTCATGAGAAAGATACAACAAAATACAAATTTTATAATCAAAAGAATGTTTTTACAATAATAATACAAAAACACCACTTATTTGTAACTCTTTATCAAAGAAAATCCTTTGTAACCTCTCTTAGACACTTTCTCTCTTTACAAGACTTTTGATTTTGTCTTTAAAGATGTATGGAAGAAGAAATCTCTCACTTCTCTTTCTCTCTTAACAACTCATAAGAGAAAATCACACTTAGACTCATCACACTAAATAGTAGAATACACAAGTAAACTCAACTACACACTAGCCCACCACCCTTTTTCTGTTCAATTTTCCTCTAAATAAAGCATAATGTCGATTTTCCAAGAGGTGTGTTCAATAACTCTTCAAAAAGCATCCAAATTCATCAAAACTTTTAGAATTTTGTCCATCACCTATATTGGTGTCGTCGGCGCCCACGATCGCAGTGTTGCTCTGATACACCTAAAATATATAGTGTTTTTAGACACATTTTTATATCTATTTTTGAGATATTGCGCTTTAATAGAAGGCATTTTTGTGTTTTTCTTGCAGATACAAGTAACAAATGAAAAACAATGCTTAAAGGATTGAAATAGGATCAAATTTGGAGCAAAAATGTGAAAAATTATGCAAAAGAGTTTTTCCGCCCGAGGGTCAGATCCGTCGCTTAAGCGTCAGTGGCAGTTACTAGATGAGTAAAATCAGTTTTCACAAATTTTGAAAAGGTTCTTGATGCACCTATAGGCTTAATAAGTGGTTGTAACCACTATGGAAAAAAATTATCATGAAAGGATGCGTCTCTTGGGCAAATACATCAAATCAAGGCACATTTTTAAGAGACCCAAGGCACCTCTTGGAAAACTATAAAAGAATAAAGAGAAGATTTAGAAAAGAGTCCTGAAAATATTGGCAAGTTTTAAAAGTTCTTCTTTGGGGAGTTAGTTTGGAGAGATTTTCAGGAAACACTTTTTATTTACTTTAACCTTTTTATTATTTTATTTTTAGTAATTATAAGAAAGAAGAGATTCAAAGGAACTTCAAAGTTTGGTGGAGGACTTGAGATAAGTGTTTATCTTTTTATTTAAACTACTTTTGGTTTTAATCAAGATTTGTTGTTGATTTGATAATGATTTCTTCTTTTAAAAAAGAGTGTGGTTTTGTTTCTCCATCGATTCTGAGTAGTTTTCTCTATTTTTCTTCTTAAAATAATAAGTAATTATGTTTTGGATGGAAGTTGTGCAGAACATTGATCTTTAATGTTGGAATAAGTTGTGATGATTTAAATCCATGCACTTCATTTACTTCTTGATTTGGTTAATCCAAATGTTAAAATTTGTTATGAGAACATGTAAGAACCAGGCTGGTGTTGTCTCAGTCAACAATTGGAAAGTATCACATGAGGTTGTATTAATGAGAATGTAGTTCATATGATTGAGTGCAAATAAATAGAGAAATGTTCATTGATGGGTGTGGAGTTAGAGAACTTTAAAGTGACAGATTAAAGCCCGCAACTTGGTTTATTGTTTTAGGTTTTGATATGAGAGTGTTAGCCACCAGGTGGAGGGAATCGAGGGAACTTTAAATTGAGAGCTATATCTTCCCTGCCTAACTGGTTATCAAAACTATTCAAACTTTAAATTAGCTAATGTTCTTTATAGCATCTCCAGTAAGGGTAAAGAATATTTTTGCTCCTATTTGGCCCAACATAATTTGAATACTTCCACAATAGAATTCTTTTACTTATTACTGATTCATGATAAGAAGAAAGATATTTTCATATTAAGTACTTTTCTTCTAAAAAACTTTAGTTATCTATTTAAGTTGTTACTGTTTCATTAAAATATTAAAAATACCAAAAATATTTAAATTTTAAATTCTTACAAAAAAAGTTTTTAGTTTAATTAATTATCTTTTTAAAAATAGAAAAACGTTCTAATAAGTGCATATTGCATAATCTTCCCTGTGGGTTAGATATCCAAGTCTTAATAAAAAAAGTCATATACTACTTGATAACGATAGGTATACTTGCGTAGTATCCAAATATAATTATATATAAATTAAAAGTTAAATTATTATTTTTCTTCAGGTTAAAGTTTTTGGTTTTGTTGCAAAATAAGGAAATATAAGTTAAAAATACCATCAGAACTATTGTAATACTGTGGATAATCATTAAGTAGCGGTGATCAGGCGTGAGTGGACTAAATTAAATCTTTTGATCTCCATCAAATAATGCCATTAGAGCCCAGTGTGCACTCATGATTCATGCTAACACCATCAGCACTGAGTATTTTTTCCTGGCACCATCAAATGTTCTGGATTCCTAGTTCATGTTGGCGCCATCGATGTTCTTGCCGGTGTCGTCGGCGCTGAGTATTTTTTTCAAAATGTCATTTTGACTCCAAATTCCATCTTTTTTGCTTTCTTTTTTATTTTAAGTTCTAAAAATCATCAAACTATAACAAAACATGAAAAATACCTCCTTTAAAGTGCAACATCACCAAAACTTAGTATAAAATATATGTCTAAAAATGCATATATTTTTGGTGCATCAGAGAGTCTTTGGAAACAATTGGACAGAGTTTCCTTAAGGAAATTTCTATCTCTTTTTTTATGGCCATGGAGGGGTGCTTTAAATAAAAGAGGTTATTTTAGCTTTAAAGCCAAGCTGAGGTGGTCAGGGTTCATCCTAGGAGGAGGGAATAAAGGCCTTAACAGCCAGTCAAGCTTAGCCAGCTCAGGTGAGTTCAATTTTGGGTTTTGGCCACTTTGGGTTTCTTTGGGGTGACTATTTCTAAAGGTTGAGGTGGTGGCTGGCCAAGGTCTGGTTACCTCTTAGCTCAAAGGGGTCAGGGGGTGGCTAATTAGGATTAACTCCCAAGGGTAAGCAATGATGGCAAAGATATTTCAAGTTTTGGCCAAATATGTGGTGAAATCCCTTAAATCAAGTGTCCATTTGTCCATAGCTCATATAAGGTGGGCTTGTTGATTCCGTCCTAGTGATTAGTGTGCACTTGGTACCTATAATGGTCCTTGGTTGACCGATTTGGCATGGCTTGATCAATTTTTGTGCATGGATTCAATTTGGGTCAAATTGGCTTGAAGTTGGGTTTGAGCTGGGTCAGCCATGAAATTGGATTCAATTAATTGATCAATATAATTTATATGATTGTCATAAAGAATTTTGAAAATATGTAGAGTGATTTTGAATTGATTTGGAGGGTTTATTTGAAGGATTTTGGACATTTGATCAATTTGGGGATGTTCTGTTAAACTTGGGCTTATTTTAAGCTAGAGTTGGGCTATGTCTAAATTGAGGGTGTAAAATGGTCTAGGGGGATGTGATGAATAGTTCTCAACATTAATTGGGTGTCAATTTTTTGATTTGGGCTTTCAATCAGGTGACGTTTAAAGATATGACTAAATTGGGGCAAAATTGGGGGCTTTGGATTTGGGTGAAATTGGGCTTAAAGTATGGGTCAATTGGGCTGGAATTTGTTCTTTATTGAGTTTTTCCATGATGAATTTATGTTTATAGTTGGAATTCAAAAAAAATTGGAACCAAATTGGTGGACATTTGGGCGAATTAGAGTAATTGGGTGATTTAGAGCAATTTGGGGCTTTCATTCAAAATGGGTCAAACTGGTCAAATTGGGTTCAATTAAACTATCCAAATTGATTATGGGGACATTTTAAATGATTTTGAAGGTTTTGGGAAAGTTTGGGTCACCAAGGGTATTTTGGTAACTTTGGCAATTTTAAAGGTATTTTGGTAAATTTGGCAATTTTTGGAGGTTTTGGGAAATTTGGGTAGTTTAAAATGGTTTAAGATGATTTTTGAACAAATTTGGATATTTTGGGTGAAATTGGGAATTTGGTCAAACTTAGGGTTTGGGGGTGTTTTGGTAAATTGTGTAGATTTGGGGGGCAAAAGGCTAAATTAGGTATTTTGGTGAAATTGAGGGCCAACCACTCTATTTGAGTTATGGACTGATGGAATATCTATTTGACTCTTCTATCTACTGGTCTTATATAATTCCTAGCCTAGAGCTAGTGGGTCTAAAATACCATCTACATGGGTCTCTCAAAAGATCAGAGGATCAAAGTTAACAAGCTTGATTTTATGGTTGTGAGAGGGGTGTAATGTGCAAGTGAGTAACTGTGTATACACTAGCTCAAGAACAACATCAAATTTAACCCTAAGGTCAAGAAACCCTATGGGAACTCTCCTTGAGCTCCCCAATAGTGACCCCACCTAATAAGTGGTAGAGGTTATGACCAGTATATGGAACTTCAAGTTGAGCAAAGAAGAGTTTAGAATTTCTATTAGTTAAGGTTCATTTCGAGACCTCTAAGAATAGTCAACAGGAAAGTCTTATGGCTAGAACCTGGGCTATAAAAGATGAAAAAGTAAACCTCAACCAAAAGTAAGGTCAGCAAATAGACCCCCAATAGGTGTGGTGTGTCGGGCAAGCACACCATGCATATTGGCGTTGACCGAAAGATCAAAAAAAGTAACACAGACTTATAAGTCAACAAACATGGAACAAAGAGAAGAATTGAGTGAAAATTGTTTCTGCTGGGGAATTAACAAGTGCACACTCGATTAAAATTGAGGATTCAGAACTCTCACTGGGATTAGAAGGAAAGGAATTCCAAAAATGGCCACAATGGTCGGAATGAAAAGGTAATTTCATCTTGATTGTTACAAAACTTTGATTTTTATTACAATGATTTGAGAGGATGGGAATTAGAATTTATGTACTGACCCTGATATGGAAATTAAAATTCAGGTATTAATCCCCGAGAGAGAATCTGATGCCTTACTCCATTTATGGCAGTCTTAAATTGATCTCAAAAGATTTGAGAATAGGATGCCTTACTCCATTTACGGTGGTCTTAAACCTATCTCAAAGATTTAGGTAGAGAATCAAATGCCTTACTTCTTTTAAACTGACCTAAAATTGACCTCGAAATATTTGAGAATATGATGCCTTACTTCATTTAAGGTGGTCTTAAACCTATCTCAAAGATTTCAGAAGAGAATCGGATTCCTTACTTTGGTTAAGGTGGTCTTAAACCAATCTTGAAAGATTTGAAAATAGGATGTCTTACTCCATTTAATTTTGCCTTAAACCTACCTTGAAGATTTGAGAATAGGATGTCTTACTCCATTTATGGTGGTCTTAAGTCTATCTCGAAGATTTGAGAATAAGATGCCTTATTCCATTTAAGGTGGCCTTATACCTATTCCAAAGATTTGGATAAAGAATTGGATGCCTTACTCCATTTAAGGTGGTCTTAAACTGCTCACAAAGACTTGAGAATAATGTGTTATGCCATTTAAGGTGGTCTTAAACCTATCTCGATGATTTAAGAATAGAATGTCTTACTCCATTTTAGGTGGCCTTAATCCTATCTCAAAGATTTGGGTAGCGAATCAGATGCCTTACTCCATTTATGGTGGTCTTAAACCGATCTCAAAAACTTGAGAATAGGATGTATTATTCCATTTAAGATGTTCTTAAACCTATCTGGATGATTTGAGAATAGGATTCTTTACTCCATTTAAGGCGGACTTAAACATATCTCTAAGATTGGGTAGAGAATCAGAAGTCTTACTCCATTTAAGGTGGTCTTAAAGTGATCTTGAAAGATTTGAGAATAGGATGATTTACTCCATTTAAGGTGGTCTTAAACCTAGCTCAAAGATATAAGTAGAGAATAAGATAACTTACTCCATTTAATGTGGCTTAAACCGATCTCTAAAGATTTGGGTACAGAATCAGATGTCTTACTCCATTTAAGGTGGTCTTATATCAATCTCAAAAGACCTAGGTAGAGAATCAGATGCCTTACTTTATTTAAGTTGGTCTTAAAATGATCTCTAAAGATTTGTGTCACATAAGGGAGGAAAGCTCTATGACTCATATCTAACCAAAGAGGTGGCGGAAAGACCAAATTGAGAAGGAAAGCTTGAGGACTCACATCCAACTCAAGAGCTGATCTACAACATATAACTACGCTAGAAAGGAAAGCACTGGGACTCACATCCGACCGAAGAGGTAGTGGGAAAACATATTGATCACACTAGGAAGGAAAGCTTTGGGACTCACATCAAACCCAAATGGTGATAAGGAAAATATCTGCTACATTTGGGAGGAAAGCTCTGGGACTCACATCTAACCCAAAAGGTAGCAGTAAAATATATTGGTCATACCTGAAAGGAAAGCTTTGGGACTCACATCCAACCAAAATGGTGTCAAAAAATATATCTGCGACGTCGGGGAGAAAAGCGTTTTGGACTCGCATCTAACCAAAGAGGTAGTGAGAAAATATTTTGGTCACACTAGAAAGGAACGCTTTGGTACTTACATCCAACCCAAATGGAGAAAAGGAAAATATATGCTACGTTGGGGAGGAAAGCGTTGGGACTCACATCCAAACTATGAGGAAGTGGGAAAATATATGGATCACGCTAGGAAGGAAAGCTCTGTGACTCATACCCTATCCAAATGGTGACAAGGGAAATATCTGCTACGTCAGAGAGGAATGCACTAGGACATAACCTAATAACTTGTGGAGTAATATATGGGTTGCACTAAGAAGGAGAGCTCTGGGACTCATATCCAACTTAAATGGTAACGAGGAAAATATCTGCAATGTAGGGAGGAAAGCTCTGGGACTAATATTCAAGCCAAGGGGTTGTAGGAAAATATATCTGTCAAGCTAGGAAGGAAAGCTCCGGGACTCATATCCAACTTAAATGGTGATGAGGGAAATATCTGCTACATTTGGGAGGAAACTGTTGGGACTCACATCCAACCCAAGGGGTATCGGGAAAACTAAAATCTTGGCACTGACCCCGAGAACATCCTGAAAATTTTGTAGAGAATTAGTGGTGTTAAGCTCATAGATATGGGATAGGTGAAAGTTAACATTACTGAGGAAATTTTGTGAGACTTGGTGCATAGTGTTAAACTCCACGGGGATTGTGAGGAAATTGGTGCAGACCAAGATAGTCGTGCTGCGCAAGAAAAGAGTAAGAAATCTTGAACTCGAGAGAAACAAAATCAGCAAAACTTATCACTTTCTTTTCTTATTATCTTTATCAAATTTAATTTTTAAAATATATTTTTTGTTGGTTGATTTTCAAAAATAAGTTTAAATTTTAATATAACTTTAATTATATTAGTCTTTATTCATTATAATTTAGAACCAACGTATGGTTCCAAGGCTCTTTATCAATCACACTAAAGGGCAATTTAAAAAGCATGTTGAGCTCTGAAAGAATTTCATTAATATGCTTCAAACAGGTGTTACATACTGAATTCAAGCCGAAAGCATCAAAAGAAACAACAGATAGAATACATCTAAAACATCATATGTTGAATACAGATTTGACACATCATATGTTGAATACATATCTGACACATCATTTATTGAATTCATATCATATATGCTGCTCTGACGAAGTATAAAAGGTGAAAATATTTTCTATCTATCCTTTGTGGGATGAGCTCCTTATGAAGTTGACCTACTAAGCCACACTCTAGAACAAGAATTCCTTATACATGTACTTAAAGGTGCAACCATCTCATAGCTTGTATGGACTCAACTCCTCTAACTCTGGAAAGTACTTTGATATCATCCATTCTTTTGAATGTCACAGACACTCTGCGTTGTCGTACCCCTTGAATGCATTGCTTGGCTAAGTCTGCTCCATTTCCTTTAAGAATTCATACGGAACCATCGATAGTGGAATCTCAATAGATCCTCTGAACTTTCCAGGTTCGATAATGTCAATTTCTTTTTCAAACATAATATTGCTTTTGCTCATGAATGACACCGTGTAGGAGAGCCTTACAAAATCATGGTGGTTTATATGTAGAGGGATACAATCCATTTCATTCTAGATATTGATTATATAATTGTAGGGAATGCAATCTGTTGGTAGGATACTCCATCCGACCATCCTGTTGGTCATCCTCTTTATTTCAGAAGGCATAGGATCCACCTCATCATTACTTAAGATGCCATATCTTGGTGAAATTATAGCAACAACCACATTGAATGGTCATCCTACCTTTTCTGTGCATCCATTTTTTTGGTTCTGAATAAGTTCCCTCTATTAGCAGACCAGCTTGACCTCTGTCTCTCAACTCAAAATTGTAGTCTAGAATTCTTCTTTCATCATTTTCAGAGAAGACTCATGTATACAACTCCAGACCTTCCAGAATGTTGACAAATTTTCCATGTATTTTATCGTAAAATTTAATCCTTATCTTTTAACTCTATTTCTTCTTTCCGGTTATACCATTGTGGATCCTTGGAGATTGTCGAGGCAGCTCCCTCATCTCCATATTTGTAGAATATCATGTATGACTTTGGTCCATAGATAATAGAATATATGACTCAGTGTTCAGGTAAACTGTCTTTGTTGTCCTGTGTCAGCGGCTATGAACCCCTCAAAAGAGCTGTAATGATCTAAGTGGAGAACATTGCATGTTGGCCATTCCACAAATGCTCCTCCTATTGATGCTTGAATAGGAACTTCCGTTTTTCACATCAGGAATCCCCTATAAAGTTCATCTGATACTGCTCGTGGTATCTGCTCTATAAGAAACTCAGACTCATCCTCCCTAAGAGGCAGACTAGTATAAGTTCCTCTCATGCAGGAGGTGAGTAAGTTTTATGCCTCTTTCAATCATCTCTTTTACTCATGTAGAAAAACTCTGTGCTTGTGACAATTAGCATTTCGGTGTTGAGTTCTTCTTAGTGGTGCATCCGACACCCTTTCATCATCCACACCAATTAGATTTCCTAATGATGTGCTTATCATGGTAGGTAAACTACTTTTCCCCTACATTGGATTTTATTGTGTTATCACTTTCTTCCTCTTCAGAGAGGAGACTTCTTTATTACTGATCCTCAATAATGAAGGTAGTCCTTCCTTCTCTTGGTGCCCATTTATGTCCATTAGATGACCCTCATATTTTATGTTGACTTGACTGAAGTTTAAGTCGAAATCCATGATGCCACCGTGAGTTGCTCTTTCTCTGTTCAGGGCGAATGGTCAAGAGGCAACTGTTGGGAGGTTGGTGTAAGACCACCCCATCGACCTGGCAAAGGTGACACCTTCTAGTTGTATTCATGTAGTCCAATATCAATACTAACCAATAATACCTGAGTCTCTTGATCTTCATTTTCATTTTCAGCCCTGACGGTGAGCACCGCACAATCCAGCATGTACTTCTTTAACAATATTTTGTGCTTCTGCTCCACTCAGACATTGCAGCCACATATGATCGAACAATCTTCTATAAAAGACACCACCTACTATATCAAATGATATTGCTCTTCTCGTGATGTGATATGCCTCAAACTTATCTTCTGGCAGCTTTCCATTTTACAAATATTATATTAATGTCTTATGACAATCTTCGTTAATGCCAGCATTTGCAATCAACATTTCTTCTTCTTTTTCAAATTTTTGTAATCATCATTTCTTCTTCTTTTTTAAAATTTTGTAATCATCATTTCTTCTTTTTTTTCAAATTTTTGTAAGTTGTCAAGGTTGATCTGAGACAAAACTCATCATCCTTGAACTGTAATGTTGATGGAATCCTTTGGTGGACATGCCAGTTCCTTGGAAAGTTTCGCTTGAGCATCAACGTGACCGTTATCTCCTCAAGGAATCTGGTATAGAGTCACATCGAGAATCTGTTTAACCATCTTCATGTTGTACAGGTGTTATTCTGCTAGTCTTTACTTCAAAATCTTGTATTATTTGGCAACTTATTGGATGATAAGATGTGAGTTGCCATATATGGTAATATTTGTTATACCTATTGAGATTGTCAATTCGAACCTGCTGATCAATGTTTCATATTCTTCTTTATTGTTTGTGCACGACTCTGGCAGTTGTTAGGAGAATCTCAACATGCTCTTATCTGGCGTGATGAAAATCAGTCCAATTCCTGCTTTGCCTGGTATAATTGTTTTTTATCATTTGTCTTTTATGGCTGATGAAGCCCCAATAAAGTACTTTTCCCAATGTCTAACACTGGACAGTTCTACTTACAGTATCTGCTCATCCGGTAATTCATCGCTGAGTAATGACCCAGTTGGATTTGGGTGCACTGCGAGAAAATCTACTAAAATTTATCCCTTGATAGCACCGAGAGTGTTGGTCGAATCATCAAATATTACAATGGATTATCTTTAAAAATAAGGGTAATCTTATGAGAAAGCATGTAATGCCTAAGCTTCTTGGGTGGCAAAAATTAAACCTAGACAATGCTTCTCAATAGGTGGATACTTAACTTTCGTTGATATTAGACATCAACTTAAGTAGTAGAGTGAATTTTCCTTATCCTCATCATTAAACTGAGGCAAATGGGCTCTAATAGAGTCGTCTAAGGCCACGACATAAAGTATCAAAAGTTTTCTTGGGATAGAGGCTGCCAAAACAGCAGGTGTCATTAAATAGTGCTTAACATCCTCAAAGGCCTGCTGACATTTCTTTTGCCAAACAAATTTGGTGTTCTTTTCAATTAATGTCAAGAAGAGCTGATACCTACTTGAGAGATTAGAAATAAAGTATCTTTGATATGTCAATTTTTTTTGAAAGGAATGCAGTTGTTTCAAAAATTTTGGACGGAGGCATTTCCACGATAGCTTTAATCTTATCTAGGTTAAACTCAATTCCTCAATGACGGACAAAAAATCATAAAAATTTCCAAGAGGTGACGTTGAAGGTATAATTTATTGGATTCATCTTTAGATTATTTTATCATAATCATTCAAACATGGTCCTTAAATCATACAAATGGTATATTTTTATTTTCTCTTGCTAACCAAGTCATCCACGTAGCACTCCACTTTGTTGTAAATTAGGTCGTCAAAGATCTTTCCCATCGCAAGTTGATATGTTGCTCCGACATTCTTCAATATGAATGGCATAACTATGTAGCAAAATATCCCAATCGAAATTTTTAAGGTTATAAGTGTTGCATCTTCTGTAGCCATTTTTGATTTGGTTATATCCTAACAATCGATCCTTGAAAGAGAAAATCTTATCCGTCGATGCAATTTCCACCATTAATTTTTGTATCGGTCCGAAACGCATCCTTTGTACTTGCTTTGTTTAAATCTCTGAAGTCGACACATACACAAATTTGTCGATTTTTTTCTTAATTGGTACAATATTGGCTAACCATGTGGGGTATTCCTTGTCTCTTACAAATTTAGGATATATTAACTTTTTTACCTCGTCAATGACTTGTTGCTCTATTTCGAGGCGCATTCTTCTAGGAGCCTGTTTTATAGGGGTCATATCTTTGTCCACTATGAGCTTATGAACTGCAACTTTTGATGATAATCCTGGCATCTCATCATAGCTTCAGTAAAAACAATCTTTAAATTATGACAACAGTTTTATTAATTTTGTTGATTCTTCATCATTGTGTAAGGAACTTATGAAGGTGGGTTGGGGCTGCTCCTCAGTCTAGAGATTGATTTTCTTTCAATTCATCTACTATTGACTTAATTTCTTCTACAAATTCATGTAGGGCATCACCTATTAAATGATCTTGAGAATCATCCTCTACATTGAGACAATTCTCTTCCAATAGCTTGTAACAGCCATGCAAAACTCCGAATCATCAACTGGTCCTACAGTACCAAATCTGAGACCTTCTCTTGAGTTAGGGATTTGACTTTTAACATTTCACAATTTTTTAAAAAGTTGTAGCTTATCCATTGGCATTTTTTTGCCACATATCCTTGTTGAATTAATTTTTGAACATAGGGAGAAAAGTAACCAAGAGGTAATTCCATTAATTCATTAGAATCCTCTTCTAAATTTACATGGTTTTTAGAACTATTTAGAGGGGAAGCACAATGAAACTTAATCAGCTTTGAACAAATGCTACGGACTTCCTTGATCTCTAAACTCTGAACATTTTAAGGGCAGATTGGAGAAAGGGTCATGACATTCATATAGTGGTTAATTTGATCATATATCAACTCATATTCATCTTTTTCCACATCTTCCAATGAAATCTCATATTGTGGTTTCTTCTATTTTATCATCATCATTTCTTCCTCGGAGCTTTCTCCGTCAGAATTTTCCTCCATGACGATGTTGCTGGTCAACCTAGTCTATTCAAAAATCATGTTGGGTCTTCCTCATTTGTGAAGGTTATCTTAGGGTGTTCTTTTAATGAGCAAACTTCATCCAAGGATGTGCTGGCCAACTGAGCTAAGCAAATCTCTAAGTCAAGTAAGAGTGTAACAACAAACTCTCTCATCTCCTTTGCACGATTAAAGCGTCGTAAACGCTTGGTTTGGTCGGTAACCTCCTACGATGAGCTAGCACATTATAATTTACTTTATATAATTTTATAATTTTTACTTAATTATGTGCTTCTTCCAGTGGTGGAGGTGGACATAGCTCTTCCTAAGTTACTATTTGTTTTCCCTTATCCTCTAAAGCTGACCTCGGGGGTAAAGCTTTCCCGCTCCTTAGATTTACCTCTGTTGTTTGTTCTTCCAGAGATGTTGTAGGAAAAATTTTTTGTGTTTCTTCTTCATCTGAGAGATCCAAGTTGATAGCTAGTGATGCACCATAACACTCAAGGACTAGTTCCTCACTGTCGGTGCTATCGTAACTAGTGTTGTTAACGTCTTCTTCATTTTCACCTAAGGCTCATTAGACTTAAGTACAATTTTAGAATCGGTTTGGGAATCGAGCTCTGAGTTCGATTGAGAAAATTCAGTTACATTATCACTAGAAATAGTTAAAATGTACCCGAAATCATTCTCATTATATTCATAATACCCCGGTGGGGAAAAAAGATAATCATACATGGTCAGGGGTTCAAGGATTTTTTCCTTCAAATCTGAGACAACCAATCTAAGACAAGCAGCCTCTATCCTATCTAATCATACATACTCATTATATTCATAATACCCCGATGTCATTCTTCTTTTTTTCTTCTGGTTGTGGTGGTTTATGTGGTAAAATCTCCATCTTTGGTTAAACAAGCTGTAAACTCAGAACGGCTGCCTAAGCTGAAGCAGTCTGAATCTGATCTAGTATCTTTTTAGATGACTTGCTCCAAACTGTACTCCATCCATCCTTTTTTCGAATACGGATCTATCAGAGTGATTGGCTTGACTGAAATCATATTTACAGTACCTTTTTTAGGTTCTTTCAAATATTACTTCAGGATTGATATATTTCCTTCTTTAAAATTCCTCTCGTGCCATTCCTTGAAGATGAAATAGTCATCTATTGTATGTACTAACATTTTGTAGTAGGGGAAGAAATTGGGATACTCCTTCTTCTTGACTTCTTCCAGTTTCTTGGGTTTTGGTAATTTAAACTCGGGCTTCTTTATTATTTTTGAACATCTTTGGCACAACCTCATCTTTGAAAGAATATATCCTCCTTTTCCATTCTAAAAGAGTCGGACCAATCCTACCATCTATTTGGTACGGTCCTCCCTGATGTGACTGCTGGCTAGACTGGTCATACTGCTGTCTTTGTTGCTGAGCATGCAGTGACAATTGTTGGGAACTTTGGTGAGGATGCTCTGCCTATATGTTTATCGACTGCTTTCCCTTATCAACAGTTGCCACTATCCCTGACTTCTTCTTTACTATCTCGGTTGTCCTAGTCTTTTGTGACTTCTCTTCGGAATCCATGTGTTTAAATTTCTGTTGCAAACTACTGTCTTCGCTTTGGAACTTCTCGAAGGACTTGACGGTGAGTACCTTAAACATGAAAGCTACCAGCCCATGGATGTTTTTGAGTAAAATCTCAATCACATGTTGTTCCTGTAGTTCAGGTTCACATTTCATGCTAAGGTTTCTCCACCTCAAGATGTAATCCAATAAAGTCTTGTTAGCCTTTTGCCTTTCCACTATGATTTCTTCAATAAAAACATGATGTTGAGCTCCAGAAAATCTTTTCACAAACAATTGTTCTAATTATGCAAACGTCTTGACCAATCCATTGGGTAGCTCAATGTACCAATAAAATGTAATTTTTGATAGGCTGCTAATAAACTACTAGAAGAGCAAAGCTCCATAAACTAGCTTAGAAGTGTGCAACAAGCTGCCCGAGATTTTTGGTCCCATCAAATGTTTTAAAGTTTGCTGACACAAAGCTCTTTAGGCAAGTTACAACATCAAACTTTATCGGGTAAGTTCTACCCCTTGAAATTAAAGCACCACCCTTAGATGTTGCTAAGGCCTCCCAAACTTGTTGTCCAATCAACAGTTAATATCCTTCTCCTGTATGATACTTAGAGAGGAATCCTTATTTTACTGATCCTCTCCGTTGGTGGAGGCAACTTCTCCTCTTTCATTGGTAATATGAACTATTTTTGGCTGGTTAACTCCTGGAGAAGCCACCTTCTGTGACTAGGACTGTCAATGAACTGTAGCCATAGCAGCCATGCTGGCAGCCATCTTCTCCATTATATTTTCCATTTGATTGATTTTTTGACCTCTTAGGAAAATGGCCCTACGCTAATCATCTTCGGCGTTCCCTTAAACGACAAGTTGGGCATTGCATGCATATGAAGTAGATCTAGTTTCGATGACATGGACATCCATGAAATCTTCATTGAGATAATCGTTGAAATCAAAATGTTCATCATCATTGATGGCTACTCCATGTTCTTTGGCTAATTTGGAAATTTAAACCCTGAGCTTTTTGACTTTCTCTTTATTAATCGCTTCCTGACTCATTTTGAGATCTGGAGGACTTTCTTGAACATCCTTTGCTTGTTCATCAAACTTGGTAGTAATAACTACCACAATCTCAGATACTTCAAACCTTTTCTTCATTCCACATTCTTGCCTACAGACTCATTGAACCGTATTAGTATAGTGACTTTGGGTATTGATACCCTATTCTTTTAGCGGTGATGTATCCACAAAGGCATCGGTATGTCAAAGAGAGGCATGCTCTCTGATGTGCGAACAAAATATAGTATTGAATAACTTCTTTATCTTCTCCTTCTTTGGGGTCGTCTTACAAGCAACAACTGGCTGTACTCTCAGAGTCATATATGACTTGACCAGAAGACATCCTACAGGTCTTGGGATAGCAGTAGTAGCAAAATAAGTGGTATTAACGGTAGTATCAACTCAACTCCCCAGATGGAATCTGACGGAAAAACAGGCTAGCAAAATTTCAATTGACAGCTGAGACTGTCACGCAGATCTGACATCTTATAAAATCTCTCTAAGGGGACACTACGCATCCCACTCATTTAGGTAGCTCAATTACTGAACATCCTTCTTTAGTGGCCAATCTCTGGAACACAGCACTGACTTTAGTGATAGGAGTGGGCTTCTCCCTCTCCTCACTACGATCATGAAATGATGGTAATGTAACAACGATATTTTGAATACTTTCATATCCAGCAATAGTCATCAATGGGTGAAACCTACTTCCTCGTAGGAGCGGAGAGGCCTCAAGTAATCCAAGTTCCTCCTCATGAGGAAACTCATCAACAAATATCTTTTCTGGAATTTCTGCTTTAGCAACCTTTTGAGACTTCCAGCTGCGGTTCCTTCTTTAAACCAAGTTAATAGGGCAGACTTTAAACTCAATCCAATTTCAAATATTGACGGTGGGACGGTAAATACTTTAGTTCTATCTTACACAATCATAACCTCTTTTCCTTTGGCAAAAAAGATAACAATAGACTTGATAGGTGCTGGGGGAGCAACAATTTTCACCTTCACACAGGAAGGAAAATCCTAGGGACAGTTCATGTTGAATTTAATTGAAGGCTTCTGAACTTCCAGAGTGGTGACCTTTATTATGACGAATGGGGCTTTTCTGAGAACCACTTCACCATCATTGAATCCAGTTCCAAAATTGATGGGGGGAGCGACATTGCAAGCACTACAGCTAGTTGGAAAGTTGCAAGAAAGAGTGAGCGTCAGGAATGTCATTGCAGTAGCTTCAAAAAGAAAGTATTGGGGTTACTTATTTGGCCAACACCTTATAGCAAAGACCAATCTATTGACTGGGCTAGTCTTTATCTAATTTTTTAGTTTGTAAAGATTTTAAAAATTTAGTGAAAATAGTTTGAAAGTAGAAGGATTCAATTAATTAAATAAGAAAGGTTAAATAGCAAGTGTAACAGGTTACAATTCAATTTAATTTACAAAGTAACAAGCCAAACTCAAAAGGATAGTGAAGTTTAGGACTCAGTGCGGGACCAATTTCATAATGCACAATGCTCAGGCGGAACGAGTCCACCAATACACTTGTTGGAGCATGACCCCACACAAAAACAAAAGTCCGAATGAACTCCTGAATCTCTCAGTCCAAAGGTGATTGGCAGACGATCTTGAAGTCCGGAAGAGTTGATTGTACTTACCCAAGAAAAAAATGGAGGAAGCATGTCAACGAAAGAAGGGTAATTTTGTTCATAAGGGACTTGGACACGTTACCAATTTATGAAGACAATATTCTCTGATTTAAATGGAGAGAGAGACAAATCCCTAGTGGAGTCGCTAGAAGCTATTAGCATAATTTTAGTAGGTCCTATGGAAGTTGTCGGTCGTAAGAATGGAAATCCCGATGCCCCTTTGGAGGGACATTTAATATATATATATATATATATATATATATATATATATATATATATATATATATATATATATATATATATATATATATAT
>NEWO01000279.1:1048478-1064905 GCA_003013225.1 Phalaenopsis aphrodite | reverse complement strand
ACCAAAATGCCCTTGAAATTTTAAATTTGGCCAAAATTTCACATATTTTGGTTGGCTTCCTAATTCTACTAAAAATACCCAATTTGTCCTTTTCCCCTAAATCCACCCAAATTACCAAAATGCCCTTGAAATTTTAAATTTGGCCAAAATTCCCAATTCACTCAAAATACCCAAATTTTCTTAAAAATCATTTCAAACCATTTCAAACCATTTCAAAATACCCAAATTTCCTAAAACTACCCAATATTACCAAATACCGCCAAAATTGCCAAAATTACAAAAATAGCCTTGGCACCCCAAACTTTCCCAAAACCTCCAAAATTACTCCAAATGACTCCAAACCCAATTTAGAACCTCCAATTGAACCCAATTTGTCCATTTTGACCATTTTGACAAAAACCCCAAAATTACCTTTAAAGGCCCAATTTCCCCAAATTCAGCTCAAATGTCCATCAATTCGGTTCCAATTTCCCTAAATTTCAATCCTAAACTCAAATTCACCCTTAAAATGACTAATATAAACCAAATCCAAGCCTAATTGGCCCATTCTTTGAGCTAAATCTTGATCTAAGTTAAACCCGCAATTTTAGCCATATGACTTAATCCCACCAAATTGAACACCATAACCTACTCAATTTGCCTCGATTTGAATCCTAAACTCTTCATAACACCTCTACACACGAAACTTGACCTTCAATTGGCCTTCGTATTGCCTCAATTTCACTTAATTTGAACCCAAGTCCAAAATCTCAAAATTTGCCCCAAATTGACTATGTCGCCAAATACTACCAAACTGAATGTCTTAACCCCAAAATTGACACATAATTTATAACGAAAACTCTTTATGACATTCATATAGATCATTTTCAAAAAAAAATTTGAACTTCACCCAACCTTAGCCATATCTAGACCAAATTCTAGTCCAAATTGACCAAGATCACAAAATCCTTCAAATTAAGCTTCCAATTGAACTAAAAATCACTTCAATCCTTCATAAAAAATTCTCATAACAATCATTTACACAACTTTGATCAATTAGTTGGGCTCAAATTCCTATCCAGCATAACCCAAACCCAAATTTTAGCCATTTGGACCCAAATTGGACCCATGCACCAAAATTGACTTAACCATGCCTAAGCCACCAAATTTATGACACCACAACCACTAAGTATACTCTATTGACAAGGCTAAACCCCCTTGACCAGCCATGGTGAGCTATGGACCACTGGATCCCTAAATTGTGGGATTTATGCCCATTTATGGCCCTTAACAAAAAATCTTTCCCATCGTCACTTTTCATTGTGGGTTAATTATAATTAACCCTCCCACTGGCTCACCTGACCTCCAGGCCACCTCCCCTGACCCTGCCTGCCAGCCTAGTGGCCGGAAAACACCAAAATCGAGAGCACGGTTGACCTCATTTTTGGATGAGATCTAGTTTTTCTTTTTAGTAGCCTAGGGTCTAGCCATAGGACTTTCCTGTTGACTATTCCTAGAAAACTAGAAAAGGAACCCTCACCAGTAGAAATTCTAAGCTCCTCCTTACTCAACTTGAAGCTCTACATGTTGGTCCTAACCTCTAGCGCTTAATAGATATGATCAATATGGGGGAGCTCATGGTTGGTTCCCATATGACTGCTTGCCCTTAGGGTTGACGCTGGGTGTTGGTCTAGAGCTAAGGCACTCACTGCAATCACCTTACTCACAATCACTTATTACCCCAAACCCAAAATTTCTTGACTCTGCTTGCCCTTAATCCTTTGGGAGACTCATGTAGATGGCCCCCTAAACCCTCTGAACATAGGCTAGAGTTTAGCTAAGACTAGTACATAGAGGACCCAAATGGGGTTTCTATTGGTCTATGGCTTATTTATGGTGGTTAGCTCCCCAATTTTACCAAAGATACCCAACTTGGCCTTTGGCCCATAAACTCTCCCAAATTACCTAAATACCCTTGAAACCCTAAGTTTGGTCAAAATTCCCAAATTTATCCAAAATACCCAAATTTTTTCAAAAACCATTTCAAACCTTTTGAAATAACCCAAATTACCCAAATCACTAAAAAATGTCAAATTACTAAGATACCCCTCCATAGCCCAAAATTCCAAAAATTCTAAAAAATTCTAAAAACTCCCAAAACCTTCCAAATATTCCTTATTTCATTTTTCTCAACTGCCACATGACATAATTTAGCCAATTCGACCATCTTTGTCCAAATCCCCCAAATTGCCCTTAAAAGGCCCAATCTCCCCAAATCCACCTCAAATGTCCATCAAATTGGTCCCCATTTTCCCCAATTTCAATCCAAAACATAAATTCACCTTCCATATGGCCAATTTAAACCAAATTTAAGCTTAATTGGTTGATGCTTTGAGCCTAATTTTGATTTAGGTTAAAGCCCCAATTTTGGCCACATGACCTAATCTAACCCAATTAAACCCATAGCCCACTCAATTGGCCTTGGTGAAGCCTCAATTTCATTTAATTTCAACCTAAGTCAAAAGCCCTAAATTTTTCTCCAAATAGGCTATGCCTCCAAATTTCACCAAATTGATTGCTTTAACCCCAAAATTGACACTAAATTCATGTTGAAAACCCTTCATCACATTCCTATTGACCATTATCAACAATCAATGTGGTCTTATCCCAAGCCTAGCCCAAGCTAGACCCAAGTCTAGGCCAACATGCATAAATTCACCAAAATTCTGAAATCCTTCAAATTGAAACACCAATTGAACTCAAAATCCTTTCAATACTTCACCAAAAATGTTCATTAAATCATCTACATCAAATGCATCAATCAATTTTGCTAATTAACATGGCTAGCCTAGCGCAAAGTCTTAGTCATTTGCACACACTTTGACCCATGCACCAAAATTGACCTAGACATGTCAAATTGGTCAAGGCAAGGCCACCACCGCCAAAATTTGGACCATATTGACCAAGAGAAACCCCATGAAACCACCCAAATGAGCCATGGACTAAGGGATCCCCAAATTAAAGGATTTCATTCTGTATTTGCATAAGGCAAGGATATTTTTGCCAAAACTAAACACCAACCCATTTAATTGTTGTGACATATTCCTCTGGCTCGCCTGACCTCCTAGCCACCTCCTCTGGCCTGGTTGGTCGGCCTTGTGGCTGGAAAATTTCCAAACCGATAGCCACCCCATGGAAGCAAACCCAATTCAAACCTAGAGGCCCCCTCATCTAAATTAAATATTATAGCTTCTTTACCTTATACCTAAGCAAGCATTTTCACCCCCCCAATTGGCCATGACAACCTCACAAAAGTCGTTTTATAAAAAGCTCACCTCCACGGCCATGGAGGGGGTGCTAAAAATTTTTTAGAGAGAGCCCTCCAAATTACCTCTAAAGCCTCTTTAAGACCTCCTCAGTGCAACCCAACCACTACGTTGCCCTGAATTCCCTTGTCGGAGTTTAATTTTTTAGCTAAAAACCTTGCCGGAGAGAGGACAGGGCTCTCCATACCTCTACACTCCACCCAAATTACATTAAAGTCAACCACACCTTCACTACAGCGAAATAAAAAGAAGCCCCATCCAACCCCCTCATATAGAGCCCCTACAATAGCTTTTGACAGACACTTGAAATCGAGCTTGGTCGAATTCATACCTAGGCCTTTCACCTCAGCAAGAGGCTTAATCCCTAGCCTTCTTAGACCTCCATGAATGTGCCAAGCACCTTTGATTGAAGCTTACCTTTTTAGAGCAAAGGTATTGAACTCCCCCTCTTCCTGAGCCTATTTTGATTCTCCATTTGATTAGGCTTAATTTAATTTCATGATTGCCGTATGGATGTGTTTTTCACATATAAATGAGAATTTAGAAACAAATTGGACTTCATTTGGTTAAGAAATGAGTGAGATCTTAAGCTTTTAAAATGCATGGTTCTCAGGCTAAAGCATTGGGAGCGATGACGGGGAGCCATCTGATCGTGCGTTTATGTAATCAACGGACGAGATCTAGCTGAACAACGCCTTTATACATGAATCGTGGGCCGAGTCAGCGCTGAGGTGGATGGCAGCATCCAATGGGAGCGCGCCTCATTGAGTTTCGGAGCCCCCTAAGATCTAGTTAGTGTCGCACGTTTAAATAGATAAATAAGGTATTTTCTGATTTAAAAAAATAGCCCTAACTTCAAAAATCCATATCTTGGTGTAAAAAAATCACCAAAATAAAATAAAAATACCCTCTTGCTCGGTGAATAGAGGAAAATAATGTGGAAATATATTGAAGTCTATTTGATGCATATTTTATTTTTGATTTATTAAAAGTGGTTTTGAGTCTTTCATTTTTTCATGCATATAGACATTTTACCACGACTTGAAATTTTGGCATGTTGTTGCCTTTATCTTAGGGAATATCCTCTAACTTTTCAAAAGTCAGAGGATATCTCTAGACAGAGATACATATTTTCCAAGTTAAAGTATATTATTTGCATAAATTAATCATAGCAATTAGCATGTTGCTTAGAAAAATCCAAGAAAATTATGGAAGAATTGCTATGACCACAGAGCCCTTCGAGAAATATTTCATGGGTTAGGTCATTAAGAATGCACTTAATTTCCACCAACCCTAAAACATAAATGAAATTAATTTTGGGAAACACAAAATCTTAATGACTTAATTTTTAATCTTTATTGTGATTTAAAATTTTGAGAACTCCCCATAAAAATTTCAAAACATTTGGAGCTCATTTTATAACTCGAATAGAATTTTCAAGTTAAATGTTATTTTTAACACTAAAATGATTTTTAATAATTAAAATATAACTCAAAAAATATAAAAAATTATTTTTGGACTTCTCTGTAATCAGAGGAATTTTCTAAAAATGAAATGGTAATTAAAATAAAAACTTCATTTTTAGCCTATTTTTAATATTTAAATAATTAAAAAATGAAAAAAATCATAAAAATAATAAAATTCATGGAAATGTTTTAAATTATTTCCTAAGCACTTAAGAATAAATAGAATATTTTTCTAATTTTCTAAGTGAAGGTGTTGAATTTTAGAGCTTCAAATAATTTTTTAAAGGCTAAAAATGGATTTTACCTAAAATGATTCTAACAATTCAAAGAAAAATAAAAAATATGTGAAATTTATTTCTCTGGTTTCCTTAACCTCAAAGAGATTTAATAAAAACATAAAACTAAATCTTTCTCGTTTAAATTATTTTATAATTAATAAATACTTCATAACTTAAAATAATTCTTATAACAATAAATCAAGTAATCTGCCCCTAGTGCTTCTCTTGTCTAAGTCTATCTCCAGTAAAAATCTCAAGGGATTAGGCTTTGTATTGATCATGTTATGGACTTTTCTTTAAAAAATCCTATTTTTGCATTAAAATAAATATGTAAAGTAAATTAAATTTTTTAAAATCACATCTTCTCCTCTGAAGTCTTAATTGACCCATGAGTGAAGTGGGATGAAAATTCCAAAGTCATTTGAATTAAAGTTGACAAATTATGAAGTGATAGGGCCTTCAGGGCAAATGTGTAATTTTGGTTTGGCCTTAATTAACATTTAAGCTTAATTCAAGAAGGGAAAAGGGTAACCTCTGATTTTAACTAACTTATTTGGATGATTGAAACACAAGAGGATTAATTGGTAGAAACCAACCTCACTCTTTCATAATCAAGGGATAAACTTGTAATTCTTTAAATTATTAAAATTTGGAAGTCTATTAAATTAAATGATCTTAAACTTAGGGATATGACTTTGGAAGTTAGTAACTCACTAATTTAATACCACTACTTGATGTTCAAATGACATTTAAGTGTTTTGAAAATGAATAATTATTATCACTTAAAAAATTAACTTCTTTCAAAATAATCAATACATCTATCAAAAGTCTAAAGGGCTTAGTAATGACCTAGGCTAAATCAAATTTGGTTAAATGAGGATTAGAAAAGTGAACATAATTAAAAATTGAACATTTTTAAAACACTACAAGCCTAAATCAAAAAGTTGGCTAAGTGTCTTGATAAATTTAACTTGCCCCTTTAAGCGTCTTCACCTACATAACCCTCAAATAAAATTATAAGTGATAATTACCCTACTCTTATGGATAATTGAGACATCAATGTTCATTGAGCATTAAAGATATTTATAGGACGGGTTATTAAGCAACATAATAAGTTTAAAAGAGCTCGAGACTTTTCACCAGGCTCTGAGAGGGAGGCATGGACCTGCTTCTTTCTCCAGATCTGTTGGATACCTTGGACGTCTAATAAACAAAAATCAACCTTAATCTAACTAATAAAGACCCACCAAGATATGACCTAGGTTTAGGTAGGTCACCAAAACCTTACTTTTTTACTTTACAAAAAATGTTCTAACATGCATTTTGAGTTTCAGGTGGTGGAACGAGAAGACTCACCGGGTATGCTTTTATAGTTTGCAACATTTTCTTTTCTTAAGCTTTCCACACTGTGCTTACTTACCTACATGAAAGAACACAACACAAACTTGCATGCTAAACAGCAATGACACCTTGCATAGAAACTAAAACTGTCAGGATAGCGAGAAAACTAAAACCAAAATCAAAACTAAAATCAACCAAGATAAAATTCACCGCCACGATGTCCAAAATATAGGACAACTCAAAATTTAATCACAAACGTCACACAAAACAACAACTACAACTAAACTAAAACATCTCTATCGGATGATCGGGAATCCCTCGGAGGAGGTAACCTATGGTTTCTAACGAGGCTTCCCACGATCTAAAAGAAAGTACGAAACTCATTAGGTTGAGTTTATTAAATTCATTTGGACTGAGTTAATCCAATAGAAAATAGTGGTACTGGAATGAGGGAACCATAGGATCCTAACCATTATCGCTCTAATCAACTTTAACATCCCCCATAAAATTTAAAGAAATTCAATCATAGGGACTTATCTGATTTGACATCATAACATGACACCCTAGAAACATTAGACTGGCTACGACAAGGAGCTTGGAGCTAGCATGGTGGGCAGCACGACCATCTTCAACAGTAAAACCTATCTTCTCCATTTAAACAATTCCTTCCTTAAAATTAAACAACCAAGCCATAAGATTTTGAGGTTTTCTACTTATGCAACATAAATCCTTAACTCATCTTTAGGCCTTTGTACAACTCTACTATACAATATGTAACATAAATCCTCACCTCATCTTTATCTTCACACATTGTTAGTGTGTCCATGTCCCTCCTGGACCAAATTACTCTTCTAACATTGGAATACTTTACCCATTTTTGTCTTAGGAAAGTACGGCCAACTCATTGGACTTTAGGGTTGTCTATTCAATCACCTTTGATTAGAGGGGCTCAGAAGGTCGTTAAGAACTATTTTAATCTTCATGTGGGGTCGGACCCCCAATAGGTGTGTTGGTGGACTAATTCTACATGGGCATTTTGTGTCGGGCGCACTTCAAAATTAATTAAACTTTTCTACTTTTAAACTACCTATTTTCTAAAAATTTTTAAATTCCCACAAACTAAGACTTACTCGGTCTAAAGATCAACCTATGTTAATTTTTAGTGCTTGCACAAAGATTACAAGGTTTTGGCCATATAACTAACCCCAAAGCTTTCTATTTTAAAGCTACTACAATGCCCTACCCAACACTGACTTTTTCTTGCAACATGCTGATTAGCCATGAAGCCCGCAATGTCACTGCTACCATTATGTTCAGAGCCGGATTTGAAGACCTTGAGGTCATCATTAGGAAGGCCCTGTTCATCATGATGAAAGTCACCGCTCAAGAAATTCAGGATCCATATGCTGAGTTCAACCTGAACTGTCTTCATGACTTCCCTTCTTATAAGAAGGCCAAGACTACTGTTTCCATTATGGAACATACCAAGCCTATTGTCCCCACTGCTGCTAAGGGGAAAGAAGTAATGATCATTGAAGATCCGACTAAGGGATTGGCTGTCCCGCCACCAGTATTCAAAATCGGATCAAGTTCAGGAACTGCACCACTAACCCAAACTCAGAAGATAAACCACAACAGAAGAGTTTGGAGGGCTACTAAAGCTCAGACTCCTGAAGAAATACCTATCGAGGAAAAGCCTCACCAAGAGGAGTTAGAATTACCAATATTATAACCACTTCTGCAAGTAGATTCCATCCTTTAATGGATATCAATGTATACAGGAGTATTCAAAAAATTGTCGCTGCATTACCATCTCTTCATGGACATGTTGAGGCGAAAAAAAAAACCTGCTCCTATCACCCAAGTAAATTCAATTTTTCAGAAGCTATCTGCAAAAGAAGGTTGTTCAGTCAATGAATTACTTAAACGATTAGGGCATACAATTTCCCCTCGTATGAAGAAAGAAATTTTAAAGGACATCAAGTCTGTCAAATGACCTCAAAGGTTAATTGAAGATTTCTCTTCTCGTATTCCCGTCTGGTTCCGCTTAGGCAGCAGAGCTGATACCGCTATTGTCGCCACAAATTCCGCCACTACCAGGACCACAAGCCGTCGACTAGTTAAGTCAAGACTGGCGCCAAAAATTCTACCAAGCCCACACCACAAATAAATTCCAAAAATTTCAAAAAAAAAAAATTATCTGATGCCGTAGCTAGTCTGCACCATGGGGAGCATACTTCTCCTCTACATCCCGATGTTCTGGTAGGACACCCCGTATTGGGACATCGCCATCAAAGAAGAAGGTGTGGATACATAAGGTCGTTATACCAATACGATCCAGCAAGTTTACAGGACATGATTACATAATGAATCCAGGGTTCAAAGTATCTGACATCATCGCAGCAACTGTCAGTGAGATGGAAGAGCAGAGGAGTAGGTCCAACAGGGTCCTTCATAATCAATGATTGAAGAAAAAGTTGAAAAGCTTAGAGTCTATATTTTTGAGTTGGCTCGAAAGTACGGAGTCTCCAATAATGATGATGATGACGATTTTGACTATAATGATTACCTCAAAGAAGATTTCATGGATGTCCATGTTATCAAAACTAGAGTCGCTGCATCTGTGTGCAAGGCCCAACCTCTCGTCGAAGAGAACATTGTAGATGAACTGCGTAGGGCTATTCTCCTAAGGGATGAGGAAGTCAACCAAATGGAGAAAAGAATAGAAGAGATGGCTGTCGTCAGGACCGCCATGGCCACCATTCAGAGGCAATCACAAGCACCTCAACTAACCTCTTCGAAGATCAGCCAACCAGAAATCATACATATAATGGATGAAAAAGGAGAAGTTACCTCAGCAAACAAAGATTAATGACCAAAGAAGGATTCTCAATCAAATGCCATACCAGAGAAAGAATATAAGCAAATGGTCGAGCAAGTTTGGGAGGCCTTAACCCAATCTAAGGGCAGTGCTTTGATTCTAAAGGATAGACCATATCCGAAGGAATTCGAAGTTGTACCCTTCCCCAAGGGTTTGGTGGCCCCAAAATTTAAGATATTGGATGGGACTTGAAATCCCAGACAACATATAAAACACTTTCGAGCCAATTGTGGCAACACGAGAAATAGTGAAGCTCTACTCTTCAAACAGTTCATCAACAACTTGTCAGGGATCACCTTCGATTGGTATGTCGATTTGCCCAACAGATCAGTGAAAATCTTTACCGAGATGGAACACCTATTTGTAAAAAGATTTGTCGGAGCACAACATCATGTCTCTATAGGAGAGCACATGATGGACAAACAAAAGCCCAACGAGACTTTGGTGGATTACATCTTGAGATGGAGAAACCTTAGCATGAAGTGTGAACCTTAGCTATAGGAGCATCACACAATTGAGATTTTACTGAAAAGCATTCATGGGTCAGAAGCTTTCATGATCAAGGGACTCACCATCAAATCCTTCGAGAAGCTACTTAGTAAGGCTAGCAGTCTTCAAGAAGAAATCAAATATATGAATTCACACGAAAAGTCCAAGACAACTAGAGTGTTTGAAAAGAAGTCGAGAATAGTAGTGACTGTCGACAAGGGAAAACAACAAATGAAGATATATGCAGAAAATCCTTGCCAATCTTCATCATAGCAAGCTCAGAAACAGAATAGCCAGTCTAACCAGCGACCGCCTCAAGAAGGATCATCTCGAACAAGTAATAAGAGAAGCCGTGTCTAAAATGTTCAAAAGTCTGATGAAGAAGCATGAGTTTAGACTACTAGATCCAAAGAAGCCTGAAGAAGTTGACAAGAAAGATGAACCAAATTATTGCCCGTACCACAAATTGCTGGGACACACTATAGAAGAATGTTTTATCTTTAAGGATTGGCTCAAAAAAAAATCTCAAAGAAGAAAATATAACCATCACGAAAGAATATTTAAGAGAACCAGAAAAAGGTTCCACAAATATGATTTCAACCGAGCCAATTTCTCTAATTAATCCATATACTGGAGAAGAAGGATGGAGTACGACTTAGGATGAGCTCAAGAGGGTCCTAAACCAAATTAAAAATTCATCAAAATAATCTTTTGCATTTATCAAAAAAGATGAATGGAATGAATTTTAGAGTAAATTGTCTAAGAAAATATTAAATCAAATCCAAAATGCATCAAAACGAGCCTCTCTTCAGAGTCTTTTTCCTACCAAGCCAAAGATGAAGATTTCGCCACAAGAGCCGTCATCGTCAAAGACAAAGAAAAAAAAAGAACACTACCACTATAAAGATTGATAGCATGGGGGGTAGGATAGGGGCTGCCTTTACTAGATTGGTTGTCTCAGATTTTGGGAAGAAAATCCTTGAACCCCTGACTTTGTATGATTATCTTCTTACCTCTCCGGGGTCTTATGAATATAATGATCGTGATTTTGACTATGTTTTAACTATTTTTAGTGATGAAGTAATTGATAATGACCAATTTAGCCTCAATCTTGATTCCCACATTGATCCTCAAATCATTCTTGAGTCCGACGAACTCGTTGTCAAGACCAAAGAAGACATCAACCATACCAGCTATGACAGCATCGGAAGTGAGGAACCAATTCTCGAACACCACGGTGCATCACTTGCCATCAACTTAGAGCTTTCCGATATAAAATAAACACCAGAATATTCATTAATGATATCATAAGAAGAAGAAATTGCAAAAATAAAATTATGGAGTAAGAGAGTATTACCCCCGAGAACAGCTCCACTGGATAAAGGGAAAAAAAGTAACTCGAGAAAAACTACCTCCACCTCCACCAGTGGAAGAACCACACAACCAAGTGAAAATTGGAGGACCACATAAAGTGGATTACAATGTGCTAGCTCATCTTAGGAAGTTGTCGACACTATGATCTTATCAAAGGAGATAAGAGAAGCTCTGGTTACAACCTTTGCTTGACCCAGAGATTTTCTTAACTCAGTTGCCCAGCATATCCTCGGATGAAGTTTGATCATTGAAAGAATAGCCTGGGGTAACCTTAATAGATGAAGATTTGTCACTTGGTACTGCCGACCAAAACCGACCACTCTAGATCTCCGTTAACATCGGCAGTTTTTTTTTATTCAGAGTTTTAGTAGATCCTGGAGCATCTCTCAATCCTAGAACCGATAAAATGATGTTAAGAGGATTTAACCAAAAGGGAGAAAGAGCCCTTGGGTCGATTAAATTGTTTATGAAGGTTGGAGAACTAGCAACAACCACCAAGTTTCATATCATCGACATCGAGACCTCTTTCAATGCTCTACTGGGTCGACCATGGATTCATAAACACAACATGGTTCTGTCATCTTTAAATTAATGCATCAAGTAATACAAAGAAAGACAAGAGCATTCCATCAAGGGAGATCTACAACCATTCTCTGTTCATTAAGTGGGCATTCATGGAGATGCTGCCTGCTACGCACTTTCAAAGAAAACTATTTTCTCTTCTGAAACTGTGACAAACAAAAGTAAAGCTTTAGAAGAAGTACAATGGTAAGGCCGTTCAACTCCACTTTAGCAATCCTCCACCAATATTTTGCAACAAATTGGTGGAGGTTATTTTAGCTCATACACTAGAGGTTGAGGCTGGGAACATGGACGGGGAAGAACCAACATAATCGTGAAACAGACTAGGCCAACCTTCAACATTGGTGATGAGGACAATGCTGAAGATGAAATAATAATGATAAAATAGAAGAAACCTCAATTCTAGATATCCTTAGAAGAGGTCGAGAAAAGTGAAAATGAGACAATGTATGAAAGAATAAATCACTATTTGAATGCTATGACCCTTGCTCTGATCCTCCCTCAAAAGGTCGAGAGTTTAGAGGTCAACAAACTCTGTAGTGGTTGTTCTAAGCCAATCAAATTTTATTGTGCATCTATTTCTACCAATCTTGAAAATCATGTAAACTTGGATGATGATCCTAATGAGTTCAAGGAATTGTCTTTTGGTTACTTTTCGACTTATGTACAAAAGTTAATTCAACAGGGACACTTACCAAAATAAATACCAAAAAATCAATTACAAATTTTTGAAAAATTTTGGAGGGTTAAAAGTCGAACTCCCAACTCAAAAGAGGGTCTCAGATTTGGTACAGTCGGACCAGTTGATGATTCAAAATTTTGCATGGTTTTGACTAGTGAATCCGAAGAGGATTGCCTCGATATGGAAAATGACTCTATTGATTAGCTAATAGAAAATGCTCCACCATAATTTGAGGGGGAAATTAAATCAACGGTTGATGAGTTAAAGGAAATCAACCTTGGGACTGAAGAACAACCTCGGCCTACATTTATAAATTCTCTACTCAACAACGAAGAATCTCTATAATTGATCAAATTGTTAACACAATTCAAAGATTACTCCGCATGGAGTTATGATGGAATGTCAGGACTGTCAGTAGATGTTGCAGTTCATAAACTCCATGTGGATGAGAAAATAGCCTTAGTAAAACAAGCTTAAAGAAGAATGTTCCTCAAAATAGAGCAATAAGTCATCACGGAGGTAAGGAAATTAATAGACTCTAATTTTGCAAAAGAAGAGAAATACCCCACGTGGTTGGCTAACATTGTACCTATCAAAAAGGAAAATGGACAAATCCGTGTGTACGTCGACTTCATAGATTTGAACAAGGCATGTCCAAAAGACATGTTTCCACTACCAATACCAGAAACGATGGTGGATATCGCTTCAACACATGAAATTTTCTCCTTCATGGATGGATCATCGAGATAAAATCAAATCAAGATGGCTCCCGATGATACAACACTTACAGCCTTCAGAACACCGATTGGAATTTTCTGCTCCAAAGTGATGTCGTTTCGGTTGAAGAACGCCAGAGCAAAATACCAACGTGCAATTACAAAGATTTTTTAGGATCTCATTCACAATCAAGTGTATGTTACATGGATGATTTCGTCATCAAAAGTAAACAAAAAATAGATCATTTATATGATTTGAGGATCATGTTCAAACTATTACGACGATACAAACTTAAAATGAATCCCTTAAAATGCACTTTCGGCATTACCTCTAGGAAATTTCTAGGGTTCGTTGTCCGTCTTCGGGGAATCGATATCGATCTGGATAAGATTAAAGATATCTTGGAAATGCCTCCTCCTAAAACCTTGAAACAACTACGTTCCTTCCATGGGAAGTTGGCATATCTAAGACACTTTATTTCTAATCTCTCTGGTAGGTGTCAGCCCTTCTCAGCATTAATTAAAAAGGTTGCCAAATTCATTTAGGAAGAGAAATGCCAGTGGGCTTTTGAGGACGTTAAAAAATACTTAATGACACCTCCTAATTTGGTAGCCCCTATCCCAAGAAAACCTTTGATACTATATATTGTGACCTTAGATGACTGTCTTAGAGCCCTCTTAGCCCAAGTCAATGACGAGGGTAAGGAAAATGCACTCTACTACTTGAGTTGTTGTTAATACCAACGGAAGCAAGGTATCCACCAATGATGAGGGTAATGTGATAATGAAATATTGCCAGACGCCCCGCTACGAAGAATACAGCGCAGAAATGCTAGTCGCCAAAAGCAAAGGGCTTTCTTACAAGAGGAGAAAAGATGCCAAAAAGTGACAGAAAAATTACTCACCCCTACTCCTGAAGGGAAAATTTAGGACTTAGGCATGAGAGAAACTTCTTCAAGCTTGCTTGCCACAGTTGATGAATCTAGGTTTGTTATAGAGCCAGAAATACCATTAGCTTCAGATGTTCTTTGCACAGGTTGCCCTACTTACAACGCTAAGATAACTGCACGATCGTCGGCTACAGGGGCATTCATGGAATGCCCGGACTTCAATTTCTTGCAACTACAACACTAAGTACCTTAGAGGAGTATGCCTCTACAGCTGATGGATCTCAAACTGTGAATTACCTAATAGAGGCAGAGCCATATGTTTCGAGGAGTACAGGGTCATACATCCCATCAGATGCAGGATCTTACATTCCGTTAGAGCTAGAGTCAGCACCAGCTTAGGTTCTCACCGCTGTTGAAACAAGTGAACTTCCCCGACATCCGCCAATCATAAGCACAAAAGAATATTACAAAATAAGCAAAGTGAACAAAAGAAATTTTGAATTCTATGAGGAGGTACAAGGGAGGTTCATGAGCATACTAGAACGATTGGAATTATACACCAGGGTCTTCTCAGAGAGTGATGAAAAAAATATTCTTGATTGTATTTTTGACCTAAGGAATAGAGGCCGAGTAGGCTTGCTCATGGAAAGAACCTATTTTGAGCCAAGGAAATGGATGAGAGGAAATGGGAGAATTACAATCCAGTGTGGCTACTATTATAACTTTACAAATGACAGATAAGGGAATCCGCCTGAGACCATGATCAGGTCCATCCACCACCGCTAATGATAAATTGGATGATTAAAAGAATGGTCATGTGTGGTATACTGCCCGCTAATTGCATTCCTAACAGTTGCATTATCAACATCTATGACAAGGGTGATTGCATTCCTCCATGTATAGACCACCATGACTTCGTGAGACCTTTCTGCATTGTCTCATTTATGAGTAAAAGCAACATCTTATTTGAGAAAGAAATTGACATCATTGGCCCTGGTGAGTTTAGAGGGTCTGTGGAGATTCCCCTACCAGTTGGCTCAGTACTTACTCTCAAAGGCAACGGAGCGGACATTGTCAGGCACTTTATTCCAGGAGTATGACATCGTAGGGTGCCTATGACCTTCCGGCGAATGGACGATAGCATAATACCGTATGGACTTCAGCCATATATAAAGCTAGAGGAGCTGCTACTATATGAGCTATGAGAGGGTTGTACCTCTAAGTACATGCAAAGGGAACTCTATCCTGAAGAATGGTTTAGAGGGTTTGCTCGATCAGAAGCTTGTCACAACAGGAACAGATAGTCAAAGGATTTTTTTTGCCTTACTACATTACAGCAAATATGATATATATATCAGAGATATTCATCCTATAATATGTACTTGGCGTGAGATATTTTGGATGTACTTTGATGTAATTAACATATTGTACATTTTGAGGTGTTAGCCTACAATTGATATATAACATTAATTGGAGTAGATTAATGAAGTTTCGTTTAGAAATTTGTTTGTTTTTTTAATTTCCCCAATTGTGTGATGGATAAAAGCCACGAACCACACATTGGTTCAAAATTACAATGAACAAAGAGCAAAACAACTAAATTTTCCAATAATAAAATAAATAAATAAATAAATAAATAACCATCAAACAAACAACAAAATAAATCTCTTTTATAAATTAACCAAATAAAATTAAATTTTTGAAAAAATATTTTATAAATTAAACATGATAAAAACAACAAGAAAAGAAAATAAATCTGTTGAGTTGATTCTCTCGATTTCAAGGTCTCTTACTCTTTGCTCGCGCAGCACAACTATCTTTGTCTGCACTAATTCTCTTAACATCCCTGCGGAGTTTCACGTTCTACACAAAACCTCACAAAATTTCACAAATCTTCTTCAACAATGTCAACCTTTTCACACGACACATATCTTTGGGTTTAACACCACTAATTCTCATGTTTGAATCAATCCTTAACTTCTGATTCTCTCCTTTAACGTTGGTCCTTATCTTCCGACACACTCTTTTGAGATTGATCATTAACTTTATATTCTCATTTTTCAATCAGTCCTTAACTTCTGATTCACTCCTTTTGGAGGTTGGTCCTTACCTTTCGACACTCTTTTTTTAGCTTGATCATTAACTTTTACTCATTTCAGAATCAGTCCTTATCTTCTGATTCACTCCTTTTGAGGTCGGTCTTTACCATTGGACACTCTCTTTTGAGATTGATCATTAACTTTCAATTCTCATTTTTTATTCTGTCCTTAATTTCTAATTCACTGCTTTAAGGTCTGTCCTTACCTTCTGACACTCTCTTTTGAGATTGATCATCAACTTTCAATTCTCATTTTAGAATCAGTCCCTAACTTCTAATTCGCTCCATTTCAGATCGATCCTTACCTTCTGACACTCTTTTTCGA